>QEPC01013262.1:147114-161474 GCA_003113815.1 Sphenodon punctatus
TCAATGGCGTGCGCTGCTTCGGGTTGCTCCTTGGAGTCGGTGGGAATCAAATAGTGTCGCACGAGGCTGCGATCGATAAAGTTGCTGGATGCTCCTGAATCAATGAGAGCCCATATTATGAGGGAGCAGGAGGCCCACAGTTGCAACATGAGGGGTACCCGGAAATGCTTGGGTGAAGGACCTAGCGCGGAGGGGATGATTTTCATGGCCGAGGTCCCCCCTGTCCCCCTCTGCCCATGGCGTTTCCCTCCGATTGTCGAGAGGGGGGTATGGCCGGACAGTCCCGGATAAAGTGGGAGGTCCCTCCACAGTAATAACAAGCCCAAGACCGTCGGCGCCACTCTCGTTCTTCTGAGGTCAAGGGGCCCCGTACTGCCCCTAGTTGCATAGGCTCCGGCTCAGAATTCTTTATCCCTTCTACTATGGGGCTTACCAGAGGCACCGGCCTAGAAGTATAGGATGGGTGAACTTCAGAGCGTTTCTACCGTTGTCGCTCCGCCAGTCGGTCCTCGATCTGTAGGGTGAGGGCTGATATCTGTTCCCACGTGTCCGGGAGTACGGTAAAGGCAAGCTGATCCTTTATCTCCTCGTTCAATCCTTTGCGGAAAATTACTCGTAGGGCATCCTTGGACCATTCCAACTCAAAGGCAAGCTGCTGGAATCGCGTCGTGTACTCCACCACAGTCTGTTTCCCTTGGCGGATGTTCAAAATCGCGGCCTCCGCATCCCGCCGGCGGTGCGGATGATCAAAGAGGTACGCGAATTCTCTGATAAATTCTCCATAGTCTTCGAGCAGTGGGCTTTTGCCCTTGAGGAGGGTGGTGGCCCATTCCAGGGCTACCCCCCCCCCAGATTGCCAATGATAAAGGCCACTCTCCCCCTATCATGGGTGTAAGTTCGGGGCTGCACAGAGAACGTTAGTTCGCACAAGGCGAGGAAACCCTGAAATTGGTGTCGATTCCCACAAAACTTTTCTATGAGGGGTATTTTTGGTTCCCGAGGGGCGCTAGCTCCAGCGTCCGGGACCCCCTCCACCATTGCGGGTCCTGCGACAGGGCCTGTCGCCCCTGATGGGGCTCGGGTCGCAGTCTGGGCCACTAGGGCGTTCTCTAGTTCCGCTTGCTTAGCTTTTACGTCCCGCATTTCCATTGCTAAAGACCGAACGGCTTGCACCAGCTCGGCCAACTCTTGGGCTACGCTCATGTTTTGAAGCGTCCTACTCTCAAAGAGAGGATGGGTGATGCCGGTGATACTGTCAGTGGGAGGGGGAGCGGGGAGGTCTAGGAAGGGTAGAGGGTGCGGGTGGATTGGGGCACTCTCAGAGAGTGGCGTGCGGCACGGGTAGCCCGGCCCCCACTTCCTCGGCACAAGGAAGCGCTGTAGTATGCCCATCAGGATAGTGTGTGGGCTGTTCCTTGGGATTTCGCACCTGGAACGTAGGCCCCTATCATCATAGGGCGCCGAGGAATGAGGACCGGGGAACCCTGCCCACCGTTCAACCACTCGTGCATTCGGCGTGCACTCACAGGGGGGGAAAGGTCATGTCAGGATGAGGTGAGGAGAGGGGGAACAAGGGCCATGGATAATTGGGGAAGGCAGGACTCTCTTTCACTCTACAGGGAAGGACACCCCCAGGGGGAAGGGGAGGGGCTCCAGGCGACTCCGCTCACGCAGACACTCACTCACTCACTCAGGCTATCCACAGGAACATGAAGGGACACTCACCACGACCACAGGCAATCTTGTTTCCGCTCAGTCAGTCAGGGGAGGCAACAGGAAAACGGATAGGGAGTCAGGCTGAAGGATAGGAGAACGCTCGTCAGCTTTCGCACCAGGGGCCAGTTTCAGATCACCGGCGCCGCTAGCCAGGCGGCGCCGGCATTTGTAAGGCAAGCTCCACCCCACTTGCGTGGGGGCGATGCACCAGGCCAGGCCCAGCCCCCTGTGCCTGCAGCGGCGGCGGCACTAGTTCAGTTGCCGGAAGTGGTTGCGTCTGCGGGGAATTCCCTGTTGATGTGCTGGGGGTGTCTTGCTTGGCCGCACCTTCTGGGGCTGGTAGGTCTGGCAGCGTCTCCCGGGGGGTGCGGGGGATGCAGAGGGGCGGCCACGTGGGCGGCGGTTGCGTCTGATGCTCGTGATGCTCACACCAAGTGAACTAGCAGGATAAGAAATGTCGAACATCCTGCGTCCATCTCCTGGCGGAGATCGTCAACCAAGGCCACTTACACCATCTCAGTGCCATAGCTGTGGTGCAACCCAGATTTAAAAATATCCAGGAAACCAATGCTATCTAGATGTGCCTGGAGCTGGATCACCACCGCCTACTCAATAACCTTCCCTAAAAAGGGAAGGTTAGAGACAGGTCGGTAGCTCGTGAGTGCATCCACATCCAATGATGGTTTCTTCAGCAGGGGGCGCACCACAGCCTCCTTGAGGCTAGGTGACAGCCTCCCCTGCTACAGGGACGCATTGACCACCTTCGCCAGCACAGTCCCCAACGTCTTCTTGGAGGCTTTCACCAACCAGGATGGGAATGGATCAAGTTCACAACTGGTGGCTCTCATAGACTCCAAGACATCCACCACATTGGCTGTCATCACTTCCTGAAACTCTCCCCACAAAGTTGGATTGATGGGGCCTCCATCACCTCACGCTCTCCAACTACTGCCCCCAACCCAGCGTCAAAATCACTCTGAATCCGAACAATCTTGTCTTTGAAGTGGATGACAAACTCCTCACAGTGGGCCAGGGACAAGTCCCCGTCCAGGCGAAGGGAGGCTGGACTGACCAGTCCCCGCACCACCTGAAACAGCTCCACCGGACGTGACTTCACAGACGCCCTAGCTGCCTTAGTGGTGCCCCATCGGAGAGAAGACTTACAAAGAGGGACAAACCGTTGACCTTCTTACGCTGACCACAACATGCAGAACACAGCCAGAACACATGCTCAGGTGTGTGTGTGGTGCCCTGTGCTCAGCACAGTCACGCGGGGTGGGTTGCATAGGCTGGGGCTACACTTTCAATATCACCACATATTGATATATGGTGTGTGAAGGCACAGTGAGGATGTGGCTTGGTACAGGGGGTGTGGTGGGAAAAGAACTTGAGGCAATAGAGTGTAGGGATGTGCGAACATGGTTCAGATGTTCGGAGTTCAGACCGAACACGGTCTGTTCAGACAACCGAACTTCCGAACCAAACCCGAACCCAAACCAACCGAACTCGATCCGAACTCGAAAAATGACCTAACAGTTCAGCCATGTTCAGGTGAGTTTGGGTGAGTTCGAGAGGGAAAAAAGTGACTGGAAGGCCCAGGGAGGGGGAGACAGCTGAGGAGCAGACTTCCTGGCACCAGGGGTTGAGAGGCTTGGAGTAGCAGCCAGCCTGCCCAATCACCATCCACTACTGGCTTCGCAGTCTGCGATTGGACATGGGAGATGAGGTGGCTAGGCTGCACAGAGCCAATAGGACTGCGGTAAGGCGGGTGCAGCAAGTAACAAAAGTCATTGCCCTCCCCCCTTCCAACACCTTCTGAGCTAACCACTGTTCCTGACAGCAGGCATTTTCAGAAGTCTCCCTCTCCTAGCAGTTTGTGTTCCTAATCCATTGCCATCGTTCTCCTATTTCACCCATCCCACACATTTACCTCCCTAGTATCATTTATTTATATTAGATTAGATAGATTTAGGTATTATTTTTATTTTTTACCCATCCCCGTGTTCTTTCTTCCTATCCTCCATTGAATCCTCCCCGCCTCCCTTTATATATTCCATCCCTGATTCCCTTCCCCTGTTTTTGGATATATTTAGAGTAGGATTAGATTGATTTAGGTTTCATTTCAGTTTTGTACCTCTCCCTCTGTTGTTTGGTGTTAGCTGTCTGTGTACCCCCGCCCCCATCCCTGTGTGATAGATAGATAGATAGATAGATAGATAGATAGATAGATGTAGGAGTTAGCTTAGTTATAGAGATAGTGTGTAGTGACTCAGTTTTATAGTGTGTTTGTAGGACTAGACTTTTGTAGTTGTTAGATATTCCATTTAGTTCCATAGATTTTAATAGCAGTTAGATTTAGGGTAGATATATATAATATTATATACAATTTTTGACTAAATATATATAAATTCTTTGTGTGCAGTCTTTGGGTTGGAAGACATCGAGAAGGGAAGTAGGAGAGGCCGGTCTGCTGCCCATAAGGCAGCACAGAGGGGTAAAAGATTGGACAAGTCAGACTCAGCTGGTAACAGATATAACTTTTATAATAACTTTTAAAAAAACAAACATTAACAATATAACAAGACATACAAATAACAAACTTATTAGTGTCTCAGGGCCAAGTGATACTGATAACGGAAATAAAATCTTCAAAATTGGTATCGATATTGGCACCAATATCGATACTGATTTTCTGAATGTTTGGCCGAACCGAACTCTGCTGAACCAAACAACCAAACCCGAACTCAGTTCCTGGACCGAACCTGAACTCGGTTCCCGAACCGAACAACCAAAAATCCGAACCGCGTTCTGTTCGCATCCCTAATAGAGTGACATTCTTTCTCCTCCTCTTGGCTACTTGGAACTTTTAATTTTGCACAATTAAGCCCTCACTGAAAACCCCCCTGGACATTTTGATTTTGACAAAACAGTATTTCTGCCCCCCCCGACCCTTGAAGTTTCCCAACCAGCTTCTAATTCATACTCTCACCAAGTCAGTGTAGCTTAGGGATCGCATTAAAACTTGATGTGTGCACAGACTATTCTTTTGTTTGTACTGATTAAGTTTTGGGTTCTCCAGTCAGTCAAGTCCTTGTTCATTCCACAATACTCCATGCATTTGACAGTTCTTGTGAAAAAGATATTAATCCTTTTAGCATAAAATCTCAGAAAGGTACTTGTGTTAACGACTACAAGTCTTCACACCCTGTCTAGTTTTTTCTGCCTACATTTAGACCTAGCCCTCTTTTCAGATGTCCATTGCTTCTCAGACTAACCTCTCTTTTTGCCACGGTCATATAGTTCCTCCCACACCACATTAGGTAAAAACAGGTGTGATGATGGCCTGCTGTGACCCATTTTGGCCCAGAACTCACTGACACATGTGTTTGTGCACTGCCAGATGTTGGCTTGGGACTGCCTCAGGGTGGGTAGATGTCTAGCCCGGGCTGTGTCCTTTGAAAATCTCTGAGGATTCAGCACATGCCAAGGGCTGCCCATGTGAGCCAGTGAGCCAACATGGGCTAGCCCATGTGTTCAGCCTCACCATCCCCACTTCAGGGCAAGGGCCAACATGGACAAGCACAATGCCTGGTTACCATGGCTGTCCATCATGGCAAGTGGCAGGACACTGGGAGCAGGGTGGGGGCAAAGCCAGCCTCCGGCACGTCTAATGATCTCCTTGCCTTACCCAGTGTGTGTGGGTGGAGGGACGACCCGACCTGGGGAGTAGTAGCCACTGTTTCCCAGGCAGGGTCAAGGAGCCACCACACTGCCCACACATATGATTTTGTCCATTGCTTCTACATTCAGCTCCCCTTTTTGCATTTAAGATTCCTCACCTCAATGCTTATTCAGTCCTTTATGCTACCCCTCAGATTAAGCATCTTCAGTGAGTTTCATAATCTGCCCTAAGATCTCTTGCTTCCCTGATTCAAGACCCAAGATATTGTAAATTATGCCGTGGATCTCCACAGTGCCAATCAGCCTGTATGGATTTTATTCTATTTTCACAGTCATACTATCACAGATATGTCACTCTACAATTTCCAACTGCTATTTAACTTAAACTAATTGGATATTAACTTCACATAATTTACTTCATTACTGAGTGTTGTTTTCAATATTTGATACTCAGAACATCATGTACTGTACAGGTCAACTCTGAATTTTATATTGGATAATTTCATTAAAATTAAATATACCATGGTTTGGGGGGGGGAGATTAAACCTGGTTCTAAATTAATGCAGAACATTGATTGCTTCATCTTCCCTGTTTTCAAAACAAGAAGATATTTCATCAAACCATATTTCTGCAGTTGCACATTTTTCTAATTATAATGGGTCAATTTATGCCACTCTTCCTCGACAAGTAGTGTCTGTGATTTCAATGGGACTACGTGCTGAAGTCCCCTTCGTGAATAAAATAGAGGCGAAGGGGGATTTGTAGTGCCCCCTGAGGAATAGGAGACACAGGGATGAGGCTGCTGCAGGCAGGGTGGGGCATGCTAGAATGCCTTCCCCTGCTGGTGAAAGGTTGCCATAAGAAAGCTCCAGGAGTGCAGGCTCCGCCATTTTTAGGAGGGGCTGATCCACTCAGGCTTTGAGAGAAGCAGCAGTTTGCAGGGCAGAGCCTGAGAGGCAGCAGCAAGATTCTCCTGCTGCTGAGTTGGGCCTGGGTGCTGTGAGGAGGGAGAGCCTGTGAAGCGGGAGAGATGGGGTGGACAAAGAAAAAGGGAGCCACACGAAAGAACACAGCGCCAGCAGTGTTGCAGGACAGGACGCCCGCAGAAGAACCACCCCTACAGGAGCAAAGACCAGTAGAAAGGGGGGTGGAGTACCCTCCAGGGCCGAAATGTTGGAACGCCTCGCTGCGTGCAAGGCAATGATGCGGGCCTGCATGCTTCCCCCCGCCAATAGGAATCAGAGGTGCCTCCCCTCTGGGAAAGAGCCTGGGGTGGGGAAAATAACTACTAGACCTGTGGGACCTGCAGTTCCACAGGATCAGGGGGCAGTGGGTGAACCCAGGGGAACGGGGGACCCAGAGGGACCAGACATAATGAGGCCTCAGGCAGAAGGGCCTGACATCAGGGGTCAGCCAAAACAGGCGGCAGTGCATTGGGGCACAAGGGTGGTTAACCTCCCAGCGCAGTTTAGGGAGGTTGAGGACCTTACCGGCCTGAGCGTGGGCAAGAGACCCTCCCAAGAGGGGCCGAGTAGATGTGGTGAGGAGAGTGAAAGGACAAGCTTGCAATTCCCAAGGGGCTAGGAGGGGGCTTATACAGAGAGAGAGGGATGAGCAGGCCCACCCAGGCAAGACAGTAGGGGGCCAATTACAAGCGACCAGCAGGGGGCTGATGCAAGGAGTGACGGATGAGCAGGCCCAGCCAGGCAAGACAGTAGGGGACCAATTACAAGCGGCCAGCAGGGGGCTGATGTAAGGAGTGAGGGACGAGCAGGCTCAGCCAGCGACATAGTAGAGAGACATTTACATGCAGCCAGCAGGGGTCAGAGACAGAGAGAGATGTACCAGCAGGCCCAGTCAGGAGAGACAGTATGGGGCCATTGATGCAAGGGAGTCTCCAGAGCTAATTCCAACAAACCTTCCCCTAATGGGTCTGGTGATCCTACTACATGCAGCACTAGCCAATCTAGCCTATTGCCCAAGCAATTGGTCTGGCCTCTTAATGAGTCCCCAGCGTGACTCAGTAAATCCACTTGCCTAGAAACAATGTTTCTGGCAAGAGTATTTCCCACTCTTTGAAGGTAAATACTCGTACCCTTTAGTCTGGCCCTTGCCTTCCAGAGTTTATCCCGGGTATCCCCTGAATTTAGTAACAACTCCCACCTTCTAAAGTGCCTCCTGTCTAACAACTTCACTATTCCTATGACCTTCGAGGTAGTCACACCACTCTTGGTCTTTGCCTACAGATACTCCAGAAAGTCCTCAAGATCCAATTTACCTTTCTTGAGGAAAATTAAGTACCTCTTTTTGTTAAAATGACACAGTATGGCTGGCGCCCATCTCTCCTCTGTGTCCTGTGGCCAATGCCATACAGTGAGAGATGGCACTTTGTCTTCTCTCATCACTTCTACCTGCCTGTTTGTTTCATACACTAGGGGTAATGCTATATCTACACAATCAGGAGTGCTCTTTACATGAATACGTGTTCTCTCTATTTGTGGAGGAGATATTGGAGAAGTGGGTTGGTCTAAAATGTCTTTCTGTTCCTCCTGATTTTGTACTACACGCCTTAAAGGAGACTTACTTGCAACTTTCTCTACCTCACAGATGGTTTGTGTAACTGCGTCTCTTGTTTCCCTACAATTTTCCTCCTTAGAGTTCAACTTCTCAGTCCATGAGTTGAACTCCAGTCACAGACCATCAATTAAACCTTCATTGCAAGGAGCAATTCATCCGAGTGATCAGTTTTCTCCCCCATTTCTTTGAATCTTGTATCAAAGTCTAATTCTAAACGAACATCAAGCCTCCGATTTAAGGCCTTAAATTATTGTTCTATAGCCAAAGGGGCAGGTGCAACTTTCAACAACGCGCCCCCCCTCCCCCCCCCGCCATGTAGAGAGGGAAAATTTGAGGGACTAATAATAAACTTGTTCGCTGCAGGTTGTTCCAAACCATCCACCTCCGCAGAGGGAGAAAAATATCGTGTCAATTTAGGTTGAATAAGAGGGGGTGCTCCTTGTAGGGCACTCCCTCTCTCCGCTTGTTCAATTTCCTCTGCTATAGATAATGGGGCACTTAGGAGATGTGATCTGAGTTCCATGATTCATAGAATCTCACATAGCACATAGAATCTCAAGGGTCAGATAACAAAACCTTATAGCTAACACTCCAAACTTGAAGCATAAGTGTTCTAAGCTCTATGAAAGGCTCATAAGAGCACTGCTGTGACACCACAGGAAACTCTACCAGCTACTTGATATGAACCATAATAAAAAAGAAGAGAAAATAAATAGATTAAACCAAAAAAAACCCAACATTTTTTTATTTTTTTTAAAATGAAACTATTGCTTACTTTAACTGGAATATCACATATAAGATCTATAGCAATGTTCCTTTTGCTGGTGGAAAAATAAAGGAAAATATCCCAATCTGCAAATCCACATTGAATGTAGTTCAAGAAATTGTATGGGCTGACTTATTCCATGGTATGTTTCTTACTTTCTGTAGTTTTGATTAGATGAGTTTAATTGTTTATTTAAAAGTGTTTTTTATATTTTTCTTTTCACTAGAGCAAAGCGACATGTTTTGTTTGTATTTTAAAAATTTTGTAAATAGCAATTTTTTGCTGTGACAGTAAAATATATATATACCTGAGGCACATGTTTGAGTGCTGGGCCAGGGCCGCTAGGACACCCAGCCTAAAGGAGGAGAGGGCACCAATAACAACACCCATCCTCGTTCGAATAGTGGGGATTCTCCCGGGTGTGTGTCGGGATGGGTATGAGATGCAATTGTTCACTACAGCATATGTTATAACGTATTTTGGGGGATTCAGGATCAGTGAAGTAGTTGCCAGATCATGAACAGACAACTCTAGTCGGGCCCTGGTCATGGAAGACTTGGAATGGACAGGACACTGCTTACAATTACGACTCTGATGTTCCATGACGGACCAGAGGAGGAGGGGCCAAACTATGCAACTGTTTGGAAGTGGGCCCAAGGAGATATGCCCAGAGAACAGATGAGGTTGTATCTGGATGTGCATCTGCGATGCCCTGGATGTCTATTCATTCCTAAGTCATTGGCCCCCCTGACAAGTTACCAATATAATGCGGTGCTCAGAGTGGCGTTGACTAGGATTGGACTGGTGCCACTGGCGTTTGGCTCACACTCATTTAAAATTGGTACAGTGATGACAGCAGCGGCAGCTGGTTTACCTGAGGAGGCCATAAAGGCAGTAGGGAGATGGAGGTCAGGGGCATATAAAATTATGTTAGAACTTACCAGGAATGAACAATTGTGTTTTGTTCTACCAGGACCCGAACCCACAGGGAAACTGAGGAGAACAATCTGGATTGTGGGTCACAACTTGGTGAAGTGGGCCAGCAGAGCTGCAGCAAGGACTGCCTGGGGCTTACAGTTGGCATTGGAAGGCATGGCAACAATTCAATGGATAGGAAAGAGTGAGATGAGATGGAGTCAGCTACTCCCGGTATTGAGAAGCCTTGTCGGAATGCCGACACCACATATTAGTTATTCATTTGGGTGAAAATGATCTCACAGAAAGGAAAGGGGTTAACATAATAATAAGGATTAAGGAGGACTTGTTGACTGTTAAACAATTGTTCCGGGGAGTTCATATAGTTTGGATCAACTTTATACCTAGGATTACATGGGTGAAAGCAGTTAAACCAGGGAAAGTTGATAGAAATAGGAGGAACATTAATCGGGAGATAGTGAAATGGATAAGTGAGTTGGGTGGAACAATCATTAGTCATAGAGACATAGCTTACGATCAAATTGATCTGTTTCAAAGGGATGGGGTTCACCTATCAGCAGCAGGGAATGAGATCTACCTGGGGTGACTGAGCACCTGAGGAGCTTATTGGTGTAATAGGCGTTGGGGCTCAGGGGGGAGAGGCTGATCTCCCCCTTTGTGTGGCAGGGGCCCAGTATGCTAGGGTAGGCTAAATAGTAATTAATAGGATAGGAAGAGTCATCTCTGTAAGAGATGGAGAAGTGATACCTAGTGTAATGCGGGCGCACCATGCACTGGGGTCATGACCCTGGGAGGTGTGGCTTAGCGGGGTTAGTAAGGACATGCACTGTCCACTGATGTTGCAGGCACTGACTGCCTTACTCATGCTCAGAGTTGGGCCTGTTTTCCCCTGTTCGGCCAGAGCCAGAGAGCTGTCGAAGGGGGAAGGTTTTTTGTTAATGGTACTGAAACTGGATGGCACCTCCAGGGCAGTACTTGAGTTAATAAGTTATAAATTAGCTAGCATACTGGACCGGAATTACTTATGCAGTTACCCCACCTGCATTATGTGATGATGTGAAATAAAGAGTGCGGCCAGTTTTAAATCCAACTGTGGTCTGTGTCTCATTTGGGGGTGCGTCGACAAATGGGTGTCTGTCAGAGCAACGGTGGCAAAACTGGAATATAGTGTGTGTGTGTGTGTGTGTGTGTGTGTGTGTGTGTGTGTGTGTGTGTGTGTGTNGTGTCTGTCTACCTATGCACAAAATACAACTAAGTTAACACACCTGCACGCATTCTGTGTGTGTGCACGTGTGTATATGTGCATGCATGTGTGCATGCACATGTGTGTAAAACAAGTATCCAATCATACATTAAAAATAAGTATTGGAAGATTCCTTTGAAAAAATATCTTTGTTGGTTCCATGCTGCTGCTCGGTGAGCTGTACGATGTCACCAGATATTTTGATTGAGCCTCAGCACAATGCACTTAGTCTTTATGTTAATTAGTCTATTCTTTCTTTCACTACTTTTCTCACAGGTGGGAGGAAGTATTTTGAAATGAAAGGTTCACATAAGCAGCGACGGTACAATGCCTTATTCATATATTTTCTGGAGGTGGTGATTTCCTCCTTGGTACACCTATTGTTTTACATGCCATTGCTGTGATTCCATTGTAATTTTTATAGTTGTAGTGGTGCTCGCCCATACGGCTCACTTTTATTCCTACCGATGCATATCAGTAGAATGGCTATTGCCAGTTGATAATTATAATAAAATCATGTTGATGTCACACCGAATCCCTCGTAGTGGCTAATCTACCACTGCAGAGTCTTTTTTGCAGTTTCTGAGTCTGAGGAAAGTTATACGAGTCAAAAACCTACACAAAATTGCAGTTTCTAGAGACCAGCTCCAGCATGAGAAGTTTGAATTCCTGGGTGTGAATCTGGTCCTCTAATTGCAGCTACTGGAGAAAACAGTGCATCCTGTTATGAAGGCTAGAAGTGGGAGTAGATCTTTAGGACCAGGACCACAACGTTGGACTGTGCCTCAACAAAGGTTAGGAAGTTCTTTGCCAATAGATTGAGGTAGTACATAAAGCAAGATACTTGTGGGAAATATCTAACAGTCAATGGGCTCAATCCCAGACCCTGCAGATTCTGTGCAGAGTTGCGCATGCACAACCACATATAAATCATGCAAATTTTCATTGCAGGCACATTGTGCCCTGCGGAAACTGTGCACGCACACAGGATCCACAGGATATGGGATTGCAGCCATCGCCTTCTTTACGTTTCCCCCACTGTTTGAGACACTGAAGCATGGGGACACAAAATAGTCCAGATGAAATCTTTTATTGGTCCAACTTCTGTTGGTGATAGGGATGGACGAACAGAACCAAGTTCGGAAATTCGGTTCGGTTTGGTTCAGTTTGGAAATTCAGTTCGGTTCGGAAGTTTGGTTTGGTCGACTGAACTATTTGAGTTCGGTCCTAACTTCCGAACAAAGTTCAGAAATTCAAACCCAATTGAACTAAATGGAATATTATCTTTTAGGGATGGGCGAACAGAGCCGAGTTTGGAAATTCGGTTCGGTTTGAAAATTCGGTTCAGTTCGGAAGTTCGGTTCGGTCGACTGGTTGAGTTCGGTCCGAACTCCGAACTTCCAAACCGCGTTCGCCCATCCCTAGTTGGTGAGGGTATGCAAATGTTTGGACCACATGCGGACTTCCACTGGTTGGGAAGAAGTCACGACTAAAGACTGAGCCTGGGAAGAGCCCCAGAAAGGGCTCCAGGCATGTGCCTTAATCCAGAGGTGGTCAAACTTGCCTGGGGAAGGAATGACATTATGGTGCTCTGAAATGGGGTGTGGTTACACCCCTTTGTCATACCCACATCCTTTCCCATGTTCCATGCTTTTATGGCATTTGAAAAACGACGTGGCTTTGCCAAAAGGTGCAGTGCACAGCTCTCTGCCCCACCACACTGTGAATTTACTGGGAAGTACCCAGAACATTGCTCATATCTTGGGCATGACTGCCCTAGCCACTATGCCACCACAGAGTCACTTACAGTCCCAATCTTCCTTAACTTTTTTTTTTTTGGTTGGCTTACATAGCCCTGCTTTGATATTGGCTGTTGGGGCTATATCAGGACAGGGCAGGATGTTGTACAAACAACATAGAAGCTGACTGGACCTGCATGTACTCCAACCTCCTGGCTTAATCCAGCCCAGCATCAGTCTCCTGCGTTGAAACCTTGTCCCCCAAGTCTTGCCCGGACCCTTGCTTCCTGATTGCTTTGGACTTCTTTGATCTTGATTTGATCCTGGTTTCTCTGTTTCTGACTCCTGCATTTGACTCAACCTAGCATTGTTCCTTAGCATGATTTGACTTTCTCCTGGCTGTCCTTGGATTCTGACACAGGTACCTGACACTAAGGCCCTTTTAAAATGGGCCGCAGTGGGCAGGGGATGGGTGTCCGTCTGCGGTAGGTGGACTTTGAGCCCATTTCCACGGGCGCACCCCCATCTTGACCCACCTCCATCCATCTCCACGCATGGAGCAACTGGCATTGGAGCCCATAGGTGATGGGTGGAGCGCGGGAGCACACACGCACCCCTACCAACTGCGGGTGCCATTCCTACGGGTGCCCACTCATCCCTCACCCACCGCAGGTGGCATTCGCACGGGCACCTCCCACCCACTGCACACATGTGTGGAGGGAGGGGGACGCTCGTGTGAAAATGGCCTAAGAAGCAAAAAGACTTACAGACCTGAACAAACACAGATACATATTCAAACGACGATAGAAACGTTTAAACCATAAGCATTCTTTGGGGCTTCATTTATGTTGTTTGTCAAATGTTATAATTGATTCTGATATCTTTTATCTCCATTCATTGCTGCTTTGTAGTTCTGACTCAGAACAAAGTATGAAACAATGTTAGCTCTGACACATTAAATCTGACCTCTTATTTCAGCTGACCGGTTCATGCTGTGTGGTCGAGTGCTGCCTTGTGGCTGGCATGGGTAGTCCCTAAGCTGGAGAGCTCTAATGCTGCTAGATCAACTCGGTGTTAAGGGATCCGCAGGCATAACAAGACAACTAAGAAAACTGTAAGTCCAGTTTTTTGTTGTTGTTTCCAAATAAAACCTAAATATGAGATTCAAAGGCACTGAGTTCAGAGGGGATGGAAGGCAACTTGTTAATGAAAAGAAAAAAGGTAATTGGAGTTTAAATAAAAGGAATCTGAGCTGTTCTACTCATGCACTAATGGCATTTACTAGGGATTTGTGACTGTCAGTAGGAGATGATGGGATGAAGCTGTGGGACACCTAAGGTCCTTAAGCCATTAACTCAGGGGAGAAGAATCTCATGTCTGGGGCAAATGCAGCTCATGGCTAGTTTTTATTTGGCCTCTTTGCACTCCTTGGATCTGGCTCCTGCTTCCAGTTCTTAACCTCAAGCACTGAATGAGTGTGCTTAGGGTAAAGCAGCAGGGATAAGGGACAGATCTATAACACAGATCCATGATATGGACTAGAGGTGGGACCCCGGGGCAATTACCGGATACCGGATTTACCGGTTTTCCGGTTCTCAAAGAACCGGATTCTCGGATTAAATCCGGTATCCGGTACCGGTTTTATTCCATTGATTTCAATGGGGCACTGTGTCCCCATTGAAATCAATGGAATACAATTCC
>QEPC01013262.1:189862-216579 GCA_003113815.1 Sphenodon punctatus
TATCTACACTAAATCTAACTGCTATTAACTATTCTAAATGCTATGAACTAAATGGATTATCTAATAAGTACACAGGCCTGCTCCTACAAAAACTAAAACTAAATCACTAAGCTATCTCTATCACTAAGCTAACTCCGACAACTGTCTACTATCTCTAACATAGATAGATAGATAGATAGATAGATAGATAGATAGATGGGATGGGGGAAAATCACAAACAACACAAGGATGGGTATGAAATTGGAATTAAACCTTAATCTAATAATCGTTCCTACTCTAAATGAAAAAACAGGGGACGGAAAGGGAATCGGGGATGGAATGAGAGGGAGAGGGAACGGATTCAATGGAGGGGGGAGGGAGGAAGGAAGATTGAACACAGGGAGGGGTAAAAACAAAAAATAATCACTAATCTATCTAAGCTAAGCTAAATAAATGAATGAGAATATGGGGGTAGATGGGTTGGATGGGTGAAATGGGAGGAGGATGGCAGGAGCTGGGAAATGCTGGGAGAGGGAGCCTTCTGAAACGCCTGCTGTTCAGGAACAGTGACTAGCTCAGAACGTGTTGGGAAGGGGGGAAGCAGACAGTTTTGTTTCTTGCTGCGCCCACCTCACCGCAAGCCCATTGGCTCCATGCAGCCTAGCCCTTGGCCAATCGCAAAGCCAGTGGTCTGAGGCAAAAAGTGATGGTGATTGGGCAGGCTGGCTGCTTCTCCAAGCCAGTCTCCACCCTGCACACATGGTGCCTAGAAGTCTGCTCCTCAGCTGAGTCATCTGTCTCCCCCTCCGTGCCACATTTGGCCTTCCAGTGACCTGACACCACATTTTAGCCACCCAAACTCATCCAAACTGACCGAACTGTTCGGTCATTTCAACGTTCGGAATTGAGTTCGGTTCAGTCTGTTCGTGTTCGTGTTCGGTCGTCCAAACAGGCCGAGTTCGGGCTGAACTCCGAACTTTTGAACCGCATTCGCCCATCCCTAAATTTTATACCCCACCCATCCACTAAGACTCAGGATGGCTTACAACATATAAAAAACACATCTAAAATGTTTCAGATTTTTCAGCTTGGTTGTTCCAGTGCTATTAGTGTGATTGTGCATGTGCAGTAGACAAAATGAAGTAACCAAAGTACCAAATAACCAGATTTCAAAATAAGCAAATATGTGAATATCCATTTCAGTTGCAGTTAATATATGATAGCTATCAGAGAATGTGAATAATATCTGCAGATACCAAATCCATTATTAATTTCAGCACTAGTATAATATCACTGATGTCAGTGTCAGTTACTCCTGATTAAGACACTATATGAGATCAGAGCCAAGCTTGCTGGTTCTAGTAAAGGACCACGTGCATAAGTGTTTGGAAAAGCTTAGTTAGTTAGTTTATTTAGGGCACGGGCTTTCACCATGGTCCAGACAGCAATACAATAACAATCAAAGCACACACACAATATAACAAAACTCAATGATCATACACATTTGCCTAATAATTTCTGCTTTGCATGCAAACACAGCCATACGCGTTATCATAGCAACATGCTTATGTAAGAAAAGCCAGGCCACTTTTTCAAGGCTTGAAAAATACCTCAGCTGACACAGCACAGTGTCGCATTGTGCCTCGGTTTCCCCAAAAGGAAAATGTGCTTCGTGGTCCAGGCCTGACAGGATCTGGTCTGGATATAGGGCGCTTTTTTCCAATATGTGGAATTCGAGTTTACACTTTGCTAATAAGCCAGCCAGCTCAGCAAAGTATTGTAAAGACCAATTCATTTATATAAATGAGGGTATGAGACTTATGAATATTATAAAATATGAAGCAATGGTTTACTTAAGTTCAAATAAAGGCATAGTACAAAAGAAACACTGTCATAGTACAAAAGAAACACTAAGTACATGACTTAGAAAGACATTTCTGTTCAGAGAACAGCTCTGTTAAAAATTCAGAGATCTTAACATCTATAAGATATAACATATGCTCTAAGTATTATTGCTATGGTTCACTCAATGCATCATATAGGATATAACATATTACCCAGTCCTTTCCTCATTCTGCCAGATGAAAGAAGTGAGAGAAGCTTCAGGAAAGGAAGCTTTCTGAAAAATCCATCTTTCCTCTCTCTTCTTATAGAATGAAAGATGCTTGGAGGTCAGCTAAAAATGACATCAGGTCAAAACTGCTGACAGGGAGGGGTTTTTCTCAAAATACATAGTAAGAAGCCTGTTGATACATACTAAACAGGTTGCTATCGTATAGATAGGATTAACAATGAGTAAACTTCAAACAAACAAGGCCTTTCCCTGCCCTGCCTGAGACTCACGTATTTTGACTCTAATCAACAGAAACTGTTAATTTCATTAAGAGACAGACTTGTTTATATCTTCTATTCCAGTATACAGGCTGATTTTCCAGTATCTGGTCAAGATTTCAGTAGAAAGGTCACTATAGGACAGTTCTTTTAAGAAGTCATCAGACAGAGAGGCTAATTCTGATTTCCAATATATTGAAACACAGATGGTCAAACATATATGCCTATATACAGGATACATGACAACAGGGCATAAAAGCAGATTCCTAATTTCAGAAAACAATGGACACTCCAAAACATAATGAATAATGTCCTCTATTATACTAGTGTGACATGGACAGTATCTATACTCTCTTGGACATCCTTGTCTTCGACCTATGGTGATAGCAGTCAACATTTGTTCCATTCTCAATATGGCAAGTGCAGTCCTCCACTTGTGTTCAAGGTTGATAATGAGCTATTTCTCAATCCCTCAGTCTACCTTCCCAAAAATATATTTAGGAGCAATCTGAGCATAACAGACCCAAGGAAAAATAGTTTTGAATGGAAATATCCTTCAATCTGTGATGAATGTCCTCCTGGGTACTGGGGAGGGGCCCTCTGTGAGGTGAGGCTGCAGCTATAGGGGTCGTGATGGGCAGGGGGAGATATGGTCCCTCTGAAGGGTATTTAAGATCTCTGAGGGGGAGCTAGGTGTCTAGTGCCTGTCTCCCTCATTGCCCCCAGGGCAAGCGGTGTAGTGGGAGAAGTTGGAGGGACCCCTGGTCTAGGGATGGGCGAACACGGTTTGGAAGTTCGGAGTTCGGACCGAACTTGACCAGTTCGGTCGACCAAACCAAACTTCCAAACCGAACTCTATTTTCGAACCAAACCAAATTTCCGAACTCGGTTCTGTTCGCCCATCCCTATTCCATTTAGTTCAATGGGGTTTGAATTTCAGAACTTTGTTCGCAAGTTCGGAGTTCGGACCAAACTCAAATAGTTCGGTTGACTGAACTGAACTCGATTTTTGAACCAAACCGAATTTACGAACTCAGTTCTGTTCACCCATCCCTACCCTGGCCCTGTACTGCCACTGAATGCGAGGTCAGTCGTTAATAAGTCCTTGGTGGTTCGGGATTTGATCCTGAACTAGAAGGCTGATCTGGCGTGTATCATAGAGACCTGGCTGGACGCCGAGTCAAGGCCTAATTTGGCTGAC
Source organism: Sphenodon punctatus (assembly GCA_003113815.1). Lineage (NCBI taxonomy): Eukaryota > Metazoa > Chordata > Lepidosauria > Sphenodontia > Sphenodontidae > Sphenodon > Sphenodon punctatus. The sequence goes on from QEPC01013262.1 coordinate 193,374, forward strand.
CTTGTTCCAGCTGTGTACTCCTTGCAGAATCAGCCACAGTCAGAGGGATGCGGGGGGAGGAGGGGGCGATGTAGCCATTGTTTATAGAACTGGTTCATAAGGGGATATCCAGAGCAAACTCCAACACAGAGGGCCTCCATCTCATCATTGATTTTGCACATGGAGACAGTTTAGGATTGCAGCAGGTTTCCTGTGCACCTTCCTTTACAGCAGCTTCCCTACTTGCTCTAGATGACTGGTGTTGGAGGTGGTATTGCGATCCCCAAAGCTTGTGGTCTTGGGAGATTTCAGTATTCACACTGATACCAATGTTATGGGGGAAGAGCACAAGTTCATGGCCACCATGGCAACTATAGGCTTGTCTCAGGAGGTTTCTGGCCCGACTCATAGGGAGGACATACTCTGGATTTGGTATTTTGAACTGGCCTTGAGGCGGGGGGTCAGCTAGTGGTTGAGATGTCATCTGTGCCCTTGTCAGGGATTGACCATTATCTTCTGTGGGTCAGTCTTCTGATGCATGTCTGCCCCCAGCAAGGTGTGGAACTGGTTTGGATGGTTCGCCCACAGAGACTCATGGAACTGGATTGGTTCCGGAATGCTCTGGAGGATATACCCTTCCAGTTTTGACTGCTGATAGCTCAATGACCTCATTGCATTTTGAAACATTCTGTTAACTGAGGCCATTGACTGAACGGCTCCCAGACGTTCTCACCCTGAGCACAAGCAATGCAGGGCCCTGTGGTTCGCAGATGTCTTGCATTAGCTGAAGCAGGAGGGGAGACGGTTAGAGCAATGGTGGCAATGTACTCGTACTGAAGCTGACTGATTGCGGCATTAAAAGCCTATGCTGTGGCTGTGCAGGCAGCAAAGAGTGGGTAGTTTGCTGTCATCATATTGTTCGCAACGTCATGTCCAGCTGAGCTTTTTCGGGTGGTGAAAGGGATGGTCAGTCTGGCCTCTCTCCACCTGGAACTGGAATCTTCCATTGTTTGCTGTGACATGTTTATCGACTATTTTGTGGATAAAATTGCTCGTAACCACCACAACTTCGACGTCGCAGTTAATGCAACATATGTGCCTGAGGTTATGAATGCTCTGTCTGGTTTTGTGGGATCAATTTAAGCAGATATCGTCCACTGGTGTGGTGGAGTTACTTCGGGCTTTGTGGGCCACAGCTTGTGAACTCAATCCTCACCACACTGGGGCCATTGCTGGTGGGATTATCAATGTCTCCTTTATGGAGGGCAGGGTCACAGGGTACATGACAGATCCTGTGGTGTGACCCTTGCTCAAGAAAACATCCCCTGACATTGACACCCTTGCCAGTTATTGGCCAGTCTCTAACATCCCATTTTTAGGGAAGGTTATAGAGCCCAATAGCTCCAGGGCCATCTGGATCATATTGTTTTCCTTGATCCCTTGCAGTCTGGATTTCATCCAGGGTATGGCATTGAAACTGTGCTTGTGGCCTTGGTTGATGATCTGTGCCAAGAGCTGGAGCAGGGTGGATCCACTCTTCTGTTTTTGTTAGATCTTTCAGCAGTGTTTGACATGGTTGACCACGAGATGTTGGTGAGTTGCCTGCGGGACCATGCTGGGGTGTTTGGGACTGGTCTTGAATGGTTCCATTCATTCTAGGGATGTGCAAACAGAACGGGGTTTGGATGTTCGGTCGTTCGATTCAAAAACCGAGTTCAGGTTTGGTCATTCGGTTCGAAAACCGAAATTGGGTTCGGCCATTCGGTTTGGTGGAGTGTGGACCCACCGTGAGGCTTGGGGTGCTCCAGGAATCCCCAGGAGTGCCTGTGGTGGCATGGCAGGATGTCAGAGACCCAGCAGCAGCAGAGACCAGGAAGGCTTGGTGCTTGGCACCCTGCGTTGCCTGGGCATTGCAGGTTGGCAGGCCTCCAATTCTGCTCACTCTGTGCTGGCTGGGTTCTCCATTTCTAGTCGCCATCACAGCAGGTGGTGGCTGGCTGACCACGTGAATCACCACCAGGTAAGGCTACGTGACCAATTTGCCGAAGAGTTTGTTGAGATCTGGCGAGTAGGATGCCAGCCTGCAATGCCTGGTCCCGTATGGGTGCCATGCCAGTCACCAAGCCCTGGCCGGGCCTCTTCTCTGCCTGGAACGTAGGCCCCAGAACCCTGAGGGTGGGACCTGGTGCTGGAGTGGCTGGCTGTGCTGGAGTAGTATGACAGCTCCCTGTGAGTGGAATAACGCCCCCAGAACCATGATGGTGGGTCCTGGGACTAGAATGGCAGCTTCTAGATGACGTGGATGGACAGCCCCCCATGCCTGTAACATAGGCACCAGAACCCTGATAGTGGGTCCTGGAGCTGGAGTGGCTGCTTCTTGATACGGTAGGATGACCGTTCCCTGTGAGTAGAATGACGGCGCCAGAACCCTGATGGTGGGTCCTGGGACTATAGTGTCAGCTACTCGATGACATGGATGGACAGCCCTCCCTGTCTGGAACATAGGCCCCACAACCCTGAGGGTGGGTCCTGGGGCTGGAGTGGCTGATTCTTGAAGCGGTGGAATGACAGCTCCCTGTGAGCGGAATGATGGCCCCAGAACCCTGATGGTGGGTCCTGGGACTGGAGTGGCTGGCACCCCTANATTCTTGAAGCGGTGGAATGACAGCTCCCTGTGAGCGGAATGATGGCCCCAGAACCCTGATGGTGGGTCCTGGGACTAGAGTGACAGCTTCTAGATGATGTGGAGGGACAGCCCTCCCAGTCTGGAACGTAGGCCCTAGAACCCTGATGGTGGGACCTGGGGCTGGAGTGTCTGGCTGTTTCTTGATGCGGTTGAATGACAGCTCCCCATGAGTGAAATGACGGCCCCAAAACCCTGATGGTGGGTTGTGGGACAGGAGTGGCAGCTTCTGGATGAAGTGGAATGACAGCTCGCATGTGGAGGGTCCTTATTTGCTTACAGCATGGCCTGGGGACAGCCGGGTCTGTTCCTGTTGGACACAGACAGCTATTTGGACTTAGAGGAGGTATCCAGTATTATCACTGAGACAGGTGAGGAAATAGCCAAGAGGAGCTTGCAGGCTGGCTTGCATGGGTGGAGCAGCAGCAGAGGTCCAGCCAGGGCTTGGTGGCTGGCTGCACCCCCACTCGGCTAGGCATTGCAGGCTTGGCTCATACTCAACAGAACTCAAGAAACTCTACTGCCAATTGGGCAAGCCTTGCCCAGTGTTGAATCATGTGGACACCCAGTAGCAGACATTGGATTGCCCGGTCTCAGAACCGATGGCACAGCAGAGGTGGTATTGGCGGCAGCAGCAGCAGCAGATATTGAATTTCCCAGTAGCAGAACCTGTGGTGGCACAGCAGAGGTGGCATTCTCAGCAGTGGCATACATTGGATTGCCAGGGCAGAGGTGGCACAGCAGACAGCAGCAGCAGGATTTGCCTGTGCGCGCAGCACCCATGGAGCCAGGATGGTAGGATTTGCCAGGGAAAAGCTTCTATACAGCAGCAGATGGCAGCAGCAGGATTGCTTGGGTACATTTGGATTTGCCAGGGCAGAGCACCCATGGACTAGCAGACAGCAGCAGTGGGATTACCAGGCCAGTGGAGCACATCACCCATGGTTGCCAGGGCAGGCAGACAGGCACCTTGGTATGAGAGGCAGGCAGGCTGGGGCAGGGTTTGAGCTTTTCCCACAGAGCGGGCAGACAGACAGGCAGCGTAGCATGAGCAGAAGGCAGACTGAGGCAGGCTTTGAGCTTTGCCCATAGGGCGGGCAGACAAGCAGCGTGGCATGTGCATAAGGCACGCAGACTGAGGCAGGCTTTGAGCTTTGCAACCTGGGTGGGAAGACAAGCAGCATGTCATGAGAGGCAGTAGGGATGGCAGGCTGGAACCTTGGCTGGGCACTCAGATAGGCTGGCATAGACTGTGCAATGTTGTTTTCGTTATTGTTGATATCAATATTGATACCATTTTCAAAAAATGTATTTTCGTTATCAGTATCGATATCGTTTGGTCCCATGATTGTGCCTAAAATCAGAAATGGTATTTCGATTGCGTGTGTTCTTGTGATGTCTGGGTTGTGTGAAAAATTGTTTGTGAGCTTCTGCGTGCTGGCTTGGCTTGGCTTGGCTTGGCTTGGCTTGGCTTGGCGAGGCGAGGCGAGGCGAGGTGGTGGAGGTCAGCTCCTTGCCAGAGGAGGCTCCACTTCTGCCAGGCTTGTAAAATGTATTTTCGTTTACTGTTCCATATAACGTTGAGGACAAGAAGAATACTATCCTTTAGAGCGAGCTCACTGTTGTGCAGGTGGGTGATGGAAAGTCAGACACAAACAGTAGGCATCAGCGGATGGGCAGGATTTGCATGTGTCTTATTTCTGGGTCTGCCTGAGAGAGAGGGGAAAGGTTCTTCCATCAGTCAGGCATAAGCCACAGCACCCACCCAGACACGTGCCAGCCAGGGTCTCAACTTGCCAACTTGTGCTACTGGGAGGGGCAGAACATGGTGGTGACACAGCTCTTGGATGGACAGCCATTGCCTCAGCTCCAGACATCTCCTGCACGGGACTAGTGTCTGCCTTGCTGTCCCCAATCACAATGATGTCCTGCAAAGGGGAGTACTGGGACCCTGAGGCTGCTGGAATGCCCACCATGGTGCTGCCACTCTCCCTGTGCCCCCTGTAGCTGCTGTTGCTACTGCTGCTGCTCCTCTCCCTGCTGCCATTGCCCAGTGATTAGGCCCTTTCTCTAGCAGCCGGGGTGGAATACACCAGCCCTGGACTGCTGGGGATCACCTCAACAATGGGGGACGATTGTGGCTCATGGTGAACATAGGACCCTGCCCCTGAAGCACCTGCACCAACTCCTGCAGCCGCAGCCTCCTGGACTGCAGGCCTTCTAATGCCCTGTATGGCAGTGGAGGACACTGGCAGGAGGCGCTGCCAGCTATTGCCACTGCTGGAAACCTTGGAAACCTGTCCCCAAAATCAGGTCTGTGGAATTTGGGACATGGTGATGGGCTCTGGCTGCAGCCTGCTGGCATGGCCCCTACCACCTCTACCATGTGCCCCAATACCCGCCTTACAGACCGGCCTCTCCTGCTTCCCTTCTCCATGTCTTCCAACCCAAGGAATACGCTTGTAAATTTTATTTATATATATATAAATTCACATTTTTTAGCTGTTATATATACACATTCTAACTCAACTACTATTAACTATTCTAAAATCTATAGAACTAAATGGACTATTGGCCTAGTCCTACAAACACACTAAAATACTAAAACTGAATAAGTACTACACACTAACACTATCTCTATCTATCTCTATAACTAAGCTAACTCCTACTACAACTATGTATCTATCTATAGTAACTATCTAATATCTATCTATCTATCTATATATATTCAATATTACACAGGGATGGGGGGGCGGGACAGAGACAGCTCACAACAAACAACACAGGGAGGGGTACAAAACTGAAATGTAATCTAAATCAATCTAATGCTACTCTAAATAAATCCAAAAACAGGGGAAAGGAATCAGGGAGGAAGGAGGAGGGGAGGATTCAGTGGAGGGTAGGGAGGAAGAACACAGGGAGGGTTAAAAAATAAAAATAAAACCTAAATCTATCTAACCAAATAGGGAGGTAAATGTGTGGGATGGGTGAAATAGGAGGAGGATGGCAATGGATTAGGAATAGGAAGGAACAGAAACTTCTGGGACAGGGAGACTTCTGAAAACGCCTGCTGTCAGGAACAGTGGCTAGCTCAGATGGTGTTGGAAGGGGGGAGGACAATGACTTTTGTTACTTGCTGCGCGTGCCTTACCACAAGTCCCATTGGCTCTGTGCAGTCTAGCCTCATGTCCCCCATGTCCAATTGCAGACTGTGAAGCCAGTGGTCTGAGGAAAAAAGGGATGGTGATTGGTAGGGGTGGGACACCGGGGAGAATACCAGATACCGGATTTACCAGTATCTGATCTCCCTGGTACTGGATTTACCAGTATCGGCATACCGGATTTTTAACATTGGCCTCTTTACCGGTTTTTTTACATTGCGGCTATTTATTTCAATGGCTGCAATGTAAAAAAACCGGTGAAGTGGCCAATGTTAACAATCCGATACGCCGATACGGTCATTTTTGGATTATCAGATTAATCCAATACACCCGATTATTGGGTGTATCTGATTAATCCAATACCAATATTCCCACCCCTAGTGATTGGGCAGGCTGGCTGCTACTCCAAGTCTCTCCACTCCTGGTGCCAAGAAGTCTGCTCCTCAGCTGCCCCCCCGCATCCCAGTCACATTTTTGCTACCCAAACTCATCCGAACTCACCCGAATGATACTGAACTGCTCAGTCATTTCTGAGTTTGGATCGAGTTTGGTTCGGTCAGTTCAGGTTTGGTTCGGTCGTTCGGTTCAGTCATCCGAACAGACCGAGTTCGATCCGAACTCTGAACTCCCGAACCGCGTTCGCACATCCCTAGTTCATTCCTGGTCAGATCTCAGCATGTAATACTCGGGGATTGTACATCTCCCCCCCAGGCTCTCACATGCGGGGTCCTGCAGGGCTCCATTCTGTCCCCTCTCTGTTCAACATGAATATGCGGCCACTGGGCAAGATCGTGAGAGGATTTGAAGTTTAGTGTCAGCAATATGGCTGTATCTTTCATTTTCATCTAACTCAGGCCCGGCAGTCTTGGTGTTTACCTGGCTGTGGTTGGGGATTTGATGAGGTTGAGCCGTTTGAAGTTGAATCCCAACAAGATGGAGGTGATGCTGTTGGGTAAGGGCGAAGGCGTGGAAGCCCCCATAATGGATGAGGTGCATCTCTCCTTGGTTCCTCATGTTTTGAGCCTTGGAGACCTCCTCAATTCACAGCTCCGCCTTGACCATCAGGTGGCAGCTGGGACAAGGAGTGCATTTGGTAAATTACACCTGGTCCAGTGCCTTCGACCATATATTTCAGGCTTCAATCTGGCCACCATCATCTATGCATTCATCACCTTGAGATTGGACTACTGCAATGTGCTCTGCGTTAGACTACCCCTGGTGATGACCTGGAGGCTACAGCTGGTGCAGAATGCGGCAGCCCACCTCCTTATGGGGATGGGTCACCAGGAGCACATAACACCGATGCTCCGATCTCTGCACTGGCTGCCTATTCAAGGTGTTGGTTATTACCTTTAAAGCCCTATGCAGCTTGAGCCCTACCTACTTGAGGGACTGGATTCATCCCTCATGTTCTCGATCAACCTCTGGGTGGCTACTTTCAAGCGGGAATTCTCGGTGGCTGCGCCATGGCTATGGAACTCCTTTATGGTTGAGATTCACCTCTCTCCAGATCTCCCCTCCTTCTGTAGATACTGTAAGACCTGTCTCTTTTGACAGGTGTTTGGTGAGGGAGGGAGATGGGTAGGGGGTGTTTTTTTTATTTTTTTTTAAATATGGAGGCTTTTTGCCCAGACCTCTCTTACTGGAGATTTTACTGATAATGTTTTCTTATAGTTTTCTTATATTTTTATTTTTGTGTTTTATATATGATGTACACCACCCCAGGCTGCCATTGAGCAAGAGGGGCCAGTATAAAAATCATATTATGAATAAATAAATAAATCTCCTTAACATAGAAAAGTCTAATATTATCCCTGACATAATAACCAAAGCCCATATAAGTGAGAATAGAATTAACAATGTTCAACCATGGTGAATGAAATGGAACAGCCCTATTACTGTCTTCTATAATGAACATTTTTGGTAGTCTCAAAGGGGGGAAAGTCAAAACTCTAAAACAATATCACAAAACTCTGAATTGAATATTCACTAATGAAGAACCAACCCCTGCTTCCAGCCTCACAAAGACCATAGGGATAGAAGGAGTGAACTATACTAGATAACACAGAAATATATTCTGCGGAATGTCAATCTCAGATGTCGGCACATTCCCCCATATTTCTGACATATAAGGAAACTGCAGAGAGGTCTTAGCCCTAAAAGCTGCCACGGCCACTAAATTCAACCCCAATGCAACAGAATTATGAAACTCTGCTGTAGCAGGGGGTCTTCCCAGGGCCATACGGGGTGCTGGGATGTCACTCAAGGGAATTAGCTCACCCAGCTGCCATGCCTATTCAGCCCCAAACTTGGCTGAATCCCCCCCTAAGGAAGGGGGTACCCTCCTATAGGACCCAACACTACAGTCCTGAGAGTATCAACTTACAGTCCTTTATTAGACTCCAGCAAGTTTACACAGTCCCTGGGGCTTCCGGCTCAGTCACCTCCACCCTGCAGGCCCAGGTCAGTCTCTCTCAGGCCCAGGAGCACCACAATATCAACTCCCCTGGTCCATCTAGCCAGGCCTCAAAACCCCAGGCTCTGGCCAAGCCTTCCCCAGGCAGGAGGCTGTCTCCTGGGCACAGCCTCTCCCACTTGCCTGGGTCCCTCTGGTTTTCCAGCCTTCAGAACCTTGGAGAGCGTAGAGTAAGCCAGCCTTGTCAGGGAGATGTGGCTCCTTCACCTCCCAGGCAGAGACTGCCTTCCTCTCTGCCTTGGGTGATTTCAGACGAGACGGGGCGGCATTCGCCCAGTCCCAGAATCACCCTTTTGATTCCCCACTGGAATCAGCCCATCATGTCCAACAGACGTGCTGGCTGATCCCAGTGGGGAATCGGAGAGGGGTTCGCATGGCCCTGCCCCCCCCATGCTCCCCCACTGCCCGCCCTCTAGGGAGACGGGCGGGCACCGCTGCCAATGCAGCCGCAGCGCCCGCCCGAATTGACCACGGCCCGGAATCCCACTGGGGATTCTGGGCCGTGGTTATCATCCAGATGAGACAGGCCCCTTCATCACAGCGGGGAATCACGTTCACCATGCGATCGTCGCCGGACCCGCCGGTCCCGCCAACTGCATGGTGAATGTGATACCCCGCCGTGATTGATCGTGGCTAACATCTGGGGGGGAATGAGGCCATTCCCCACCACAGGGTGTTGACTGTGGTTGAGCATGGTCTCGTAACGTCTGAAAATATCCCTTGTCTCCTCTTATATCCAGCAGAGTTGGCATGACCAGGCTTCGTCGTCTTCAGCCTTAAAGGGCCAGTGTCCTTCCCACTCTGACCCAGGGTCTCCCAGCCTGTTCCGTTCACAGACTGGTCTCAAGATATGGGGCTGGCTCTGCCATGCCCCTACGCATGCTCAGCCCTCTGGCTGGCTCACGCAGTTCCCTTATTAAAGGGGCAGCAGCCCCACAGGACTTCTACCTGCTACATGCTTAATAGCCTGAGCTGAAGCTATAGCTTTATGGTTAACACACTGAATAAGGTGATGCCAAGACAGAAAAGAGACCAAAATGGCAACCTTAATATCCATATTCTTTAACCACTTGTAACCTATGATTATTTATATGTCAGGGGTACGAACTAGGATGCGTATCCCAGCATATCACTTTAGTAATCTGATAATTGATAATAAACATAGCTTATTATTACTACATAATAAAGTAAAATTTCTAATAGCTCTCTGTAGACCGATAGGTGACCTAGAAATTATAACAACTTCATCAGCATAAAATAATAAGGGCACAAAATATGATAGCAAGTTTGGAGGGTGGAAAACAAAAGTGATCATCTTAATAATTTTGTCATTTACATAAAGATTGAAAAGCAGGGAAATGCACCCCTGATGGATGCCTTTCCTAACTGGGAATTTAGCTGTCCCAATCCTCACCTGCATCCAAGTATCTTCATAGTAAGCTATAAGAAGCTTTATGAGAGGGGGATCAATACCTACTTCAAATAACTTTCTCCACAAAAGATTGCTATCAATGGAGCAAAAGGCTGCTGACAGATCAACAAATACCATGTATAATGATGATTTAAGTACTCATATATGTTTATGATGAAAGTATTGAAGTGTAAAGAGGTGGTGTAAAGTCGAATAGCCCTCTTAAAATCCAGCCTGCTCTTTACTTAATAAGGACTTCTCAGTAACACAATTACTTAGATGGTGAAGTAAGTGTCTGCCCAAAATCTTACCAGATATGTTAATCAAACTAATGGGGTGATATGCATTTGGGTCACTTCTTGAACTCTTCTTAAAAACCGAGACTATGGTGGAGTCCTTTGAAAAAGCTTTGTGGCCATTTTATAATCCTACAAGGTGCCAAGTGCTTCTTAGCAGTTGTGTGTTCTTAACTCCCACTGATATCACGGGGAGTTAGGAGTGGGATTTTCAGCTGTGCTCTACATTAGCCTAACTTTGTCCCAAAATTTGGCTCAGGGCAGCTTACAACAATTGAAAAAAAATATATTAAAATGTATTAAATAAACTCCACCCACCCCAACAACTTATAGTAAGGGAAACAATAGAATATATCATATGACACCAATCACACTCCTCCCCATACCCAGGCACCCAAAACCCACCCCTCGTCCCATCTCACCCATTCCCATTTCCTTGCCTCTCACATAAGGGTGTTTCCAATCCATCAGGCACTCCCCCCATCTCTCCCCCCATCTCTCCCCCTTCCCACAAGCCCATAGCCCAACCTCTCATGGAGGGGTCATGACTAGGGGTGTGTACCAACAAATCAAATCAAATTTTATTTCAAATGCATGACCATAGGTCTTAACATATATACATAAAACAAACAATAACTGATCAGTAGACTCCCCGCTCAGCCGCTTCATTTGGCCGGGCGGTGAGCGGGGAGTGGAACACGCGGCAAGCCTGCTAGAGCTGAGTTAGGCCTTTCCGCTGGTGGAGTGATCGCAGCAGCGGGCGGGAAGGGTCGTTGCGACCTGCAGGGATGCCGCGGTGAGAGCCTCCCCCCCCGGGTGGCCGAGCGAGGAAGGATCATGGCCTGAGGGCAGATTTCGGGGCACGTGGCGGTGTGAGAGGCAGCCCAGCGGGGCGCCTCGAGTTCTCTACCCCCACCTGCCTTTAATACACCTCCCACCCGGGAATAAACGTGGTTTCCTTCTGGGGGCCTGGCTAGCTACGAGCAGCCTCCCCTCCTCCCTCCCAAAGCCTACCTGCACCTCGAGGTAGCGTGGACGCAGAACCTGGGCCAGGGGTGGAAAGGACACCCTTTACCCCCCCCAACAGCAGAGCCCAACAGGGCATTCCCACTGGGGAGGGCCCATGGGGCTGGGGCCACACAATAGTCCAGAGCCCAGCTAGCCTTCGGTGGGGGCACTGCCTTTGTCCTCTGCCTGGTGACCCCCCCTCACTGTGTGGATTCAAAGGGGCCTCACTGCCCCCCCACATTAGCATAGAAGGGCCTGACAAGCCCCCTCCCCCCGGTTGCCACCACCCCAAAGAGTTTTTAAAAGGGGTATTCCAGGCGTGGGGGTAGGCATGGCCCCCCGTACACGAAAAGGGCAGGGAAGTGCCCAAGCAAAGAAAGCTGCTAAGCCCCCCCCAAAAAAAGCCGGGAGCCAAAGGAAAACAACAGGATGGGGCCTCACAGGAGGCTGTCCATCGCTCCATGCAGGCACAACTGGTGGGATATCAAGCATGCATAGAAGAGCTTGAGAGAGCACGTGTGGAGGGGAGAGATGGCAGGGCGGGGGGAGAGGATGAGCCCACCCAAGTGGTCACGGGAGACCGGAGAATGGGAGATAGCACCACAGACTACGAGGAGGGCCAGCGCCGCCAGGGAAGTGGGCGTCGTCATGCACTCCCTTTTCGTTACAGGGATGATGAGCCAGGACCCAGCAGACAAAGAGAGGAGGAGCCAGGACCCAGCAGACAGAGGGATGAAGACACACCCGACTTCCAGGCTCAGATCGAGGCACTCAAAGAAGGAATGCAAGCATTGACGGAGAGCTTGGAAGCAGCCCACCACGGGCAACAAGGGCTGAGACGCACCATCGGGGGTGCAAGATCACGGTACGACCCGGAAGCTTACGAAGGTGAGCAGGTGGACAGCAGCTGGTGTGAAGGGAATGGCGAATTTGGGTGTACAGGCCTTGACAGAAATCACGAGGAGGAGTGTATCCCACTTGCAAGTACCCACATGGAAAGGGGACGGAGCCAGTCCTCCCCCGGTTGGGATTGGGGAGGGCATACCAGGGGTCGTTTCCCTCAACACCAGCATACCGGGTGCCAGCACTACCCAGCCCCCAGGTACAAAGCTGCTGCACAAGTATGGGGGGCGGACCAGTGTTGCAGGGGGCGTAATACACGGTGCTGCGGCCACAGGGAAGAGCCGCGGCCCCTGTCTGGGGGTCATGCCGATGTATCAGCTCCGTTAGGTGAGCACCTTCTCCAGGCTACTAAGGAAAAAATATGGAGCGGCGAATATATTGATATATTTGCCCTCCTTTTTAGTGACCCCATACCAGATCCTAACGAGAAGGAAGAGAGGAAGGAGAAGGAGAAGTTCAAAAAGCCAAAGGCTGAACGCACCTGGTCCAACTGGACAGCTGCGTATACAATATATATGGGGGTGACAATGGCCAGATTCCCCGAGCGCGGGCTGGAGATGATTAAGTACTCGGACATCGTGCGCCGAGCTTATGATACAGGTGGACCGGGCGCTTGGCTGCGCTACGACGAATCTTTTCGGCGTAGAGCAGCCAATAACCCCCGCTTGCGCTGGGACCTCCATGCCCATGACATATGGCTGGAGTGCATTAGCTGTGCAAGGTATGCCCCGCGATCAGACAGCGGTCATGTCCTCTCGCGCATGGGGGGCACACAGCAAGTGGAAGGGGGACAAAGGGGCAGAACACGACTATCTTCAGCAGCGCCTACATGCTGGGATTTTAATGACGGGGGCAGGTGTTTTCGTGCCCAGTGTAGATTCAAGCATGTGTGCACCCAGTGTGCGGGCGACCACGCCGCCTCCACATGTAGCAGGTTTCGACAATACGGAACCAAAAACAAGGGGCGAGCAGGTAATAGACAGCCCCCCCCTGGCACGGGGAACGCCAACCAGCCAGTGGGTAAGGGCGCCAACTCCGGTTCGGCATGAGGCCTTACTGGAAGCGGCCCGAGATTATCCTGACCGTCTGACCGCCAATTACGTTATCGAGGGATTTAGGCTCGGTTTCAGGATTCCCACCCAGGGCCCGCGTTATCATTTGGGGGCAAAGAATTTGAAATCTGTACAGGGCAATGAGCGTCTAGTCCAGCAGAAGATCGAGAAGGAAGTGAAGGAAGGTAGGATACAGGGCCCATTCAATGAACTGCCGATCCCCACGTTGCGGATATCCCCTCTGGGCATAGTACCAAAGAAGACCCCGGGGGAGTATCGCATGATTCACCACTTGTCCCACCCCAAAGGGGAGTCAGTGAATGATGCGATCCCTCCCGAACTTTGCTCTGTAAGGTATGCATCTTTCGACTCTGCAGTCGAAATGGTGCGTTCCTGCGGAAAGGGCGCCCTTCTCGCGAAATGCGACATCAAGTCAGCTTTCCGCCTCCTGCCAGTGCATCCTGAGGACTTTGAGCTCCTCGGGATGCAGTTTCAGGGCAAATTCTATTTCGATAAAGCAATGCCCATGGGATGTTCCATCTCATGCGCGGCTTTCGAAAAGTTCAGTACAATTTTGGAATGGATCACGCGACAGCGCGCAGGGCGGAGCTTGATCACGCACTATTTAGACGATTTCCTTTTCGCGGGAAGGGCGGCAACCAGGGAATGTGCAATAGGAATGAGGGCATTTCAGAGTGTAACCGAGGAGTTGGGGGTACCATTAGCACTGGAAAAAACCGAAGGCCCAACGACCCGTTTAACCTACCTAGGTATAGAACTTGACACAATACAATCGCTGTCTCGCTTACCAGCTGATAAACTACAAGCACTTAAGGAAATGATAACGGCGACAAGGGCAGCCACCAAGGTAACGATTAAGCAGTTGCAATCCCTCACAGGCAGCCTTAATTTTGCCTGCCGAGTCATTGCACCAGGAAGAGCCTTTATGTCACGATTGTATGCCCACATCGGGAGCGACCGTCCCCCGCATCATCACGTTCGAGTGACGAGGGTAATGCGGGAGGATTTGGCTACCTGGGAGGCCTTCCTCCAGGGTTATAATGGGGTGAGTTTCTGGCGGCAACGACTCCTGCTGGAAGCGGAGCTCCAAATACAATCTGACGCAGCAGGCGGATGCGGCTTCGGTGTTTACTTCCGAGGAAAATGGTGTGCTGCCCCGTGGCCGGATGACTGGGAAGCAATAGGGCTGACCCGGGATTTAACTTTCCTGGAGTTCTTTCCCATAGTGGTGGCAGTCGAGTTGTGGGAAAGGGAATTTTCCAACAAAAGGGTCCTTTTCTGGTGCGATAACTTGGCTGTGGTTCATGTCATTAACAAACTGTCGTCAAAGTCAGAAAGGGTCATGCGGCTGGTCCGGCATTTTGTACTCAAATGCTTGAGGGCAAACATTTTGTTCGTGGCTAAGCACGTGCCCGGGATCGATAACGGCATAGCCGATGCCCTTTCTCGATTTCAGACAGACCGTTTTCGCCAGCTCGCACCAGACGCTGTGAAGGACCCCGAGCCGTTCCCGAGGGACATGTGGAGCCTTGGATTCTAGATCTAAACCAGGCAGTGCAGGGATCCCTCGCACCTAGAACCAGACGGGCGTATGAAATGGCCTTTAAAGATTTCCAGGATTACAGGTCAGGGAAAGGTTGGGGACTAGGATTCCCCATTCCTGAGGGGCAGATGCTTCAGTTTGCGCTCCAACTCAGGGAGCGAGGTTTAGCACCAGGCACCATTGGAGGAAAAGTATCGGCCATCTCCTTTATGAGCCGCTTGGCGGGACACTCCTCTCCTGATAACGGCTTTTTTATGAGCCGCCTGAAGGAGAGTTGGACCCGTAGTGCCCCCCAGACTCAGGACTTGAGGGCTCCTATCACCCCACAGGTCCTCACGGCTATTAACCAGGCGTTACACACCGTGTGTCACTCGGAAAGCGAGGTGATTCTCTTTGATACGGCATTCCGGGTGGCACTATTTGGAGCATTCAGGATCAGCGAGATAGTCGCCCAGTCACGGCGAGATAGGTCGGGGGCGGCCCTGCAGATCCAAGACCTGGGTTGGCAGGGAGACACCCTGTTGTTGCATCTAAGGAAATCTAAGGCAGACCAGAAAGGAAAGGGCAGAGTAGTCAGACTGTGCCCTTCGGTTGATACCAATGTATGCCCGGTTGCAGCAATGAAGCAATATTTAACATCCCGCCCAACTGTTGAGGGCCCGTTATTTCTCCACAGAGATGGTACCCCGTTAACTCGATATCAGTTCGGGTCAGTCCTCAGCATGTGCGTTAGGGTAGCTGGCCTGGACCCTACTTGTTATACTGCACACTCCTTTCGCATAGGGGCGGCATCGGTAGCAGCAGACATGGGTCTGCCTTCTGAACGTATCCAGCATATAGGGAGATGGCGGTCGACAGCTTATCGCTCGTACATCAGGGACACCGAACCGAGAAGGATAGTGAATCAGAGTAAACGACAGCAATTGCATAAACATGATTTCTTTTCCAGACCCGGGACCTCCAAGGGGACGGCAGGTGGTGTGGATCGTCGGCCACAGCATCGTTCACTGGGCAGGGAAGATGGCCGCGCGCACTGGATGGGGCACCCAGCTGGGCATAGGAGATAAGGCAAACATAATTTGGCTGGGACGTCGAGGAATGCTTTGGGAGCAGCTGCTCCCAACGCTGACCGCGGCAGCAATTAAATTTCCACCCCCAGCAATAATTATAATACATTTAGGAGAAAACAACCTGCCCAAAGTTACGGGGCTGTGGCTAACTAAGAGGGCCAAGGCCGACCTGCAAAAGGTGCAGGATCGATTCCAAGAGTGCACCTTGGTTTGGTCGGAAATGTTACAGCGGAGGGTATGGGCTAATGCCCATCACCCAGGCAGAGTGGACCGGGCTAGGAAAAGGGCTAACATGGAAATTAGCAATTGGCTTCAACGAATGGGGGGAATAGCAATTAAGCATACAGCAATTAGGCACGATAGGGACGAGCTATACCGGAGCGATGGGGTCCATCTATCGGACGCTGGATGTGACATATATCTTGGAGCCCTGAAAAACAGCCTAACAAAAATCCTGTGAAGTGGTATTTTGGCGGCGAACCAGCCAAGCAAAGCTGGCGGTTCTGGTGGCGGTAGCCTGATTTCAGGCCAAGGGTTAAAAGTTTAAAAGGTTAACATAGCATAGGGTAGCAACATCTCCTTAAGAGATGGGTATAGGCCATCCATAGCCGCTCAGTGCGGCCCACTGGATGGTCAGCCCAAGGGTGAGAGACGAGCGGCCGAGCCTGCTGGGCGGACCATGTACCAAACAGGAGGTTACGGTGTCCTCATCCTTGTTGTTTAAACCCCCGCCTTGGTAGGCGAGAGGGGATAGGAGCGAACAACCCGCTCTGGCCCGGTGAAACCGGGATGGGGGCAGGGTGTAAGTTGAAGAAGTTTGTTAAGGTAGGGCACAGGAGGATTCCCCTCGGGCTTAACCCGAAGATGGCAAATGGGCAACAGGGCACAAGGACAGCGCCTGCTACAGTAAGGGAACCTCCTGCGGTGATGGTTAACAGTTAGGAAGAGATTGATAGGCCCCCAGTTTAAAGGGGGAAGTGGGAGGGTCACCTCTTCCCCCTTTTTATCGACTAACAATAAAGAGTGCAGCCGTTCAAACCCATACAAGTGTCCGCATCTTCCTTGGGAGGGGGTGCTTCGACAAAAGGCCTTCTGGATTTAAAAAGCTAATAATTCAAAGCTGCACACCATGCCAAATACGTCAATGAAATTCTCCCTTTCTCCCTTCTTATTGCCACAGTTGAAATACCTGGCGACAGCCTCAATAATCTTCTCATAAAGTTAGATTGAACCTTTTCTATATCCAAGGTTTTATCTAAGTCCCAAAAATGTGCTCCATAGAGCAATTGACCCCCTATTTTGGCAGTAAAAACTGTGATTGCTGGGATGACCAGATGAGCATTTTGTGCATAGAAGCAATGATTGATTGCAAAATCTCCCTTGCTAACTTGCTCAGTTGCTGAATTTGCTTGCACTGTCCATGATTCTTTTGACTGGAAAACTATCCCCAAATAGCGGAAGGATGAAACTTGTTCTAACTTTCTCCCATCAATAACCCAGGAATGATTATTCCACTGTTTGGAGAAAATTATCATTTTAGTTTTATCATAGTTAATGACTAGCCCTTCAGACTGGCAGTGGGCAGCACACCTTTCTATAGTGTGTCTCATTCCAACCAAGGTCCTTGACATTAATGCAGCATCATCTGCATATAATAGACATGATAGATGTCTATAACTGAGCTTGGGAGGATGGTTTTCTATCCGTGATACAGCCGTAATCATATCATTGATATAAAAATTAAATAATGCCGGGGCCAGAATACAGCCCTGCCTGACTCCAGAACAAGATGTAATAGAGTCTGCCAGGTGGCCCTGCTGATCTAACTTAACTTTAGAGAGTTGTATCACCATAGAGTACTCTCATGAGAAACAGGTGATGTCTATCAATATTAGTTTCTTCCAGTTTAACCCATAGCTTTGACCTAGGTATCAGATTGAATGCAGATTTTAAGTCTAAAAATAGAACATACAATTTATTATTTGATTAATAATTAATTAATTTGATTAATAATGATTATTATTTGATTATTTATTAGATGTGAGAGAATAAAGCAGTGGTCCAGGGTAGAGCGACCCTTCCTGAACCCTGCTTGTTCATCAGAAAGTATATTCTCTTCAATCATCCATTTTTCTAATTTAATCAAGAGGTGCTTAGCATATAGTTTCCCAATACTGTTCAGCAAACTAATAGGTCTGTAGTTACTTGGTTGAGCCCTATTCCCTTTTTTTTATAGATGGGTACCACTATGGCTACTTTCCAACCATGTTGCATTTCCCCTGTCATATCAATATAAGAAACGGGGAAGCCAAAAGTGGAGCCCACCACAATATATGTTCCCTCAAAAGTTCTGGAGGGATCAAATCTACTCCAGGTGCTTTGCCTGGTTTAAGACGCTCTATAAGATCCTTTATTTCGTCATATGTAATTTGAGGTCATGTCAGGAATTCTGCCAGGGAAACCGAATCCCCAGAGTCTGTTATCACTTGATTAAAAATAAAGTCAAAGTACAATTCCCATGAAGTTTTGGGGATGTTATAGTGTGCTGTCTTCTTACACCTTCCCATTACACAATTCACCATCCACCAGAAACCGGTGCTCTATCTTTTCCCCTCACTTTAACACTGAGTTCCCTCCAGAAGGCTTTAGCATAAGAAGCCTTTTTAGTACGAATAAGTTTCCTATAGGCTCTTTTAAGCTCATAGAATTCCCTCGGAACTTTCATGAGATTAGAACGCCTATAAGCTAAGGAAATTCTAGTTATTTCTGCTTTCAAACAATAACACTCACTGTCAAACCAGCCAGGATTATATTTATAAGTGTGGACCTTATTATCCTCCAGGATCTGTTTAAGTCCAATCAATATACATTCAAAGGCCATATTAAATCTTCATCATTAGTACCAACAGTACATAATTCCCATAGGGAAGAAATATCGGGGATTGCAAAAAAATCTGCAACTTCTATATTCATGACCATATTCCATTTTAGACCAGTATATTTATCCACTATCCTACCCTGGTTGACAAGTGGGGTATATCTAACAGTAGTTCTGACCACTGAGCCCACTTGCAGTCGTAAAGACAAAGGTTGGTGGTCACTCAGTTGTTGCAGACCCACAGCAAAATCCACCACTTGAGGAACTAGACCCGGGGAAAGAATGAATAATCAATTACACTACCCCCCCCCCCCGCCCTTATTTGATAGATATGTCAATTCCCCAGATGTATCTCCCTTAGCGGTCCCATTTAGAATTTGGAGGTTTAAACGATTGAGCATCTTTATAAAATCATACCAACTGCATTTATATCTACATCTTTGGAGCATCTATCAGTCAGACAAGTAGTCTCCTGGTCCATCCTACATTTACAGTGTTTATACAAAACCTCAATACAATTGCCAATTCTGGCATTAAATCTCCAGTCAAAATCAGATGAGCCTTGAGAAATTGTAACAAAAAGCCAGCTATATACTCCTCCAACTGCTGCCAAAAATCAGCATTATAACCCCATGAGGAAGTAGGCGGGAGATAAACCATAATCAGTATGTACCTAGAGAACGCTGGGACAATAAGAGATCCAAAGCAATTGAAGAACAACCTTGCTAGGTGGTAATTTCAAAATCCAAAGAATTGGAAATAAAATACGTCAGGCCCCCCCATAAATCTGCCTTTAGTATTTAATGAAGTTGCAGGCACATGCAAGGGTGTACAGTCATCAAGTACCTTAGGACCTCTAGCCCAAGTTTCTTGTAGCAAAATAATATCAAATTGACTCAAAAATAATAATAAAACGGTCAGTCTCTTTTCCCCCCCACCCAGCTATGTTCCATGAGCAAAAGACCAAACAATATCCTCCTTGGGATACTCAATTTCAGTCCGAAGAGTGGTTTAAAGATGGATCTCTATTATCCACCCCAGGCACAGAAGAATTCCCCTCTTGAACCACATTACCCAACCTTGGTGTGATCAAGAGATCTGCCCCCCTGCCCCCTAGATGTTATTTCCGTAGTCATCTTTGAAGTCCCATCTCTGAAAATATCCCTGGGGAGTTCAGACCTACCAAAATCATTATCAGAAGGCACCAATCCCACATAGGCATCAGCCCTGCTCAGTTCCAGTCAGAGAGCCCCCATCCTGAACCATAGGGAGAGTAGTATGACCCAAATCATCCTTCTCCACCAAAGCTGTATTCAAGGATGGCAAAGCCACTGTCCCTGAACTGCAGGGATCCAAGCCCAGAGCGCCCCGCCCCTCCCTCCGCTCCTTCATGGAAGAACATAAAAGTCTCTGTGGCTTGTTTACAACTCCCTGCCCCCCTCAAGGGACATAAAGTTGGGCCAAGAGATTTGAGTCCTCCTGAATCTTTTGGAATTCCTCAAAGTATTGTACCTCTTTGCTTAAGGACAGGGTTTGGCTAATATTTACTATACATACTTCGTTGGCCAAGGGCCCCTGAGTCTTGTCCAGGTCAAAAATAAGTGTATCCGGTAACATCTTTCTCTGCATCCACAGAACTACTGGAGAACCAAGACTAGTTTGCTGAGAAACAATCTTTGTACTCTCCTTAATTGATACCAACTGTTTAAAAAGGCTAGACATTCTACTTAGAATATTGTGCTGCCCATCTAGTAGGAGATTCCCATATGCTTTTAACGTACCCATTTTCTCTGGCAGAAGGTTCATCTGGACCCTCTCCCCACCCTGGATCTCCATTCTATCAGGGGAAGTCAAATCAATTGCCCCAAGATTCGGGCTTCCCATAACTGGGAACTGAGAGCCCTGTGAGCCTGATGTTACAACATGTTGGGTGGCAAATAGGGGAGATCTTGGAAGGCAAGATGTTAGATTGGTCCTCAAACCAGGACCCGATTTCTCTTTTGCCATTTCTTGGTTAACTTGGGGAAGTGGACCAGACTGATGCAACTCTCTAGAAAATACCCTATGGGGAAAAATAGCCCTACTATTCAGCAACTCAACATGATTCATAATCACAGATACAAACTGGGAGGAGTCAAATTGTACCACAAGGCACCGCCTCCCTCTCACATGGATTATATGGTCATTGTCAATTCTTTTAATAGTGTGACTTGTGATTGGTATCCTCAAAAGAAGTCTCAAATGTTCAGCCAATTCACGAGTGGTGAAGCAAAATGGTAATCTTCCATTAGGAAGAGGCATTATTGTGAAAGCCACATAGTCACTCAGAATCCTATATTGGGCTAAATCATCCACCAGAGGGGTTCCGCAAGAGTCAGAAAAAAAGCAATCTTCCTGTAGCCGAACATTTCCATACCCGGTTTGTCTACAATCATTAGTTGTTGCCTTGTTGTTGTAGAGCTTACAGGGAGATGTTCTCAAAGGATGTTGATTAGCGCTATCAGGGGCTACAGTTGAAATTAAATGGTCTATTTTTGAGTTTAGTAAACTCAGTTGATTAAACAAAAATGTCACTGTATGAGCGGTTATGAAAACATGATCAGCCAATAAAGCAGCTGGAGCAAAGTCATCAGGATCCACATAACATTCCCTCTTGATAGACACAGATGGTTTATTCAAATCCTCTCCAGAAGGTCTAACAAAAGAAGGTTCAGTTGTAAAATCCAACGTCTCCTTCCCCTTATTTTCCTCCAAACCAGAGGTAGAGACATCTCTGCCCCTTCCAGGAGGGCAAGGGCAATCAACTAGATCCATAGAGTCACCTATCTCTATCAAAGGACCAATGAATTGTATAAAGGAACAACAAAATTCCCCTTTATAATCTTTTGATTATTTACACTGGGGGCCAGGAAGCCATCAATCCGCCTTTGTTTGGAAGGAGGTGACATTAAAAAAAATAGTAGTAAATGATCTTTTCGACTTAGGAGGCATTCTGGGACTATTTGTCAAACCTCCAAGAGAAAGAAACCCTGAGCAAAGGGGCTAAACACCTGAAAGATGTAACACATAAAAGGTATATGCCTAGCTATTTACAGAGCTAGCTGTGGCAAAGCTTGGCTCCTGAAGAGTGTATGCCTAGCTCTTTACAGAGCTGGCTGTGGCAGGGCTTGGCTCCTGAAGGGTGGATGCCTAGCTCTTTAGGGATGGGCGAACAGATGGGCGTTTGGG
The DNA here is from genome assembly GCA_003113815.1 of Sphenodon punctatus. Lineage (NCBI taxonomy): Eukaryota > Metazoa > Chordata > Lepidosauria > Sphenodontia > Sphenodontidae > Sphenodon > Sphenodon punctatus. Next base: position 215,083 of record QEPC01013262.1, read on the forward strand.
TTCAGCCATTCGGTTCGGCCGTGTTCGGTTCGGGCGTTAGAAAAAGTATCGCGAGAGTCCATGATCACGCCGGAAACCAGAAATTTGAGTGCGTACGGAGCTTATGTGGATGAGAGCGTGTGTGTTGTGGGTGGCTGGGTGTTTGGTTTTGGTTCGTATGTTCTGACTATGTGGTGTGTGTTGGTTTTGGTTTGGCTGGTTGGTGAGTGCTGCATGTTGGCTGTGTGTGTCTGTTAAAAAAATAAAAAAAAATAAAAAATGGAGAAGAAGGTGACGCTCATCCAGGATGTCTCCACCAGGTGGAATTCCACCTTCCTGATGCTTGAGCGGCTTCTTGAGCAGAAAGCCACCCTGCATGAGGTGGAACTGGAGGCAGACATTGAGGCACCTCCAGGGTACAACAGGGAGGAATGGGAGATGATTTCTCAGATGGTCTTCGTCCTGAGACCATTCCTGACTGTGACAGACACAGTGAGCAGCTCCACCGCCACCCTCAGCCAAGTTACCCCGCTGGTCCATAGTCTCAAGAGGAGCCTGGATGAGATTATCTGGGGGCGGAATTGTGGCCCTCCAGGCAGGAAGCTCTCTGTTGAGGCGCTTGACCAGGCAGGGAAGCTGAAGGTGGGGCTGAGTGCGCGCTTTGATGAGCTCCTGTGCCGGGAGGAATATGTCCTGACAGCCATGCTGGACCCCAGGATCAAGGGCAGCATGGCACATGAGACAGCGGTCTATGGCCTCCGGAAGGGTACGCTGGTGCAGAATGTCCGGCAGGCAGAGCGGGCCATGCAGCAGGACGCCCCTGGGGATGGTGGGAGTGGGAGCATTGATCCCTTCCAGTCATCTGGGTCTATCCCTCCCCCCAGCCCTATTGGTAGCAGCAGCACCAGCAGCAGGATGAGCATCAGCAGGACCCCTACTAGTGCCAGCAGCTCCTCCTGTGTGCAGGCCACTCTGTGGAGCATGGGGCCCAGCACAAAAGGGCAAGCAGCATGGCTGAGGGCAGTGGGGCAGGTGGTGCCCACCCAGAGCTACCAAAGGAAGTATGATGGCGCCTCATCAGCAGTGGAGACCTACCTGGAGGAGGAGCCATGCATTGATCCCTGCAGCGATCCCTTGGCCTACTGGGCTGGCAAGGCCAACATGTGGCCGGTCCTGTCCAAAGTGGCCAAGGGTATCCTGTCCTGCCCACCAACCAGCATCCCCAGCGAGAAGGTGTTCTCTGTGGCGGGGGACATTTGCTCCTCGGGGCGCCTGAGACTGGGGGCCAAGTTGGTGGAGCAGTTGTAGTTCTTAAAGGTAAACCTTCCACTGCTGGGATTCCACGAGCTGCCCCAGGACACAGAGTGATGGTGCAGTGGCACACGCCATTCCATGCCAGAGGCAGTCTTGGGATTGGGCTGCTCCTCCTCCTCAATCTGGGCTAGGGCTACTGCTCCTGTGCTGCTGAGGTGCTGTCCCTCCCTCCCAATGCCTGGCACCCACCCTGCCTCTCTCTCT
>QEPC01013262.1:235481-257335 GCA_003113815.1 Sphenodon punctatus
CTGGTGCAGAACATGGTGTCCCATCTCCCTATGGGGGATGGGTGCCGGGAGCATGCAACACCAGTTCTCCATGAATTGCACTATCTGCCTATAGTCTTCCGAGCCTGATTCAAGGTCTTGGTGCTGACCTATAAAGCCCTACTTGGTCTGGGTTCTACCTACCTGCGAGACTGCCCCACTCCTTGAATCCTGGATCCACTCCTGCAGTCTGCCGGGACATCCTTGTAGAGATCCCCCGGGTATCGTGGGTGGCAACCATGGAGAGGGCATTCTCGGTAGTCGCACCAAGGCTGTGGAACTCCCTCCTGGTCAGGGTTCATTTGTCCCCAGATTTTCCCTCCTTCCATCGACAGTGTAAGACCTGGCTGTTACACCTGGCTTTCAGCGGGGGAGACGAGTAGTGGGAGGGGGTTGGGTGTAGGGAGTGGGCTTTCTTTTTTAGCTCCAGTTTTAATGTTTATGGATTTTATTATTTTCAATGTTTTTGATATTGGTATTTATATGTCATTTTTGTTTTTTATATGCTATTCACTGGTGAACTGTCATGAGCTGCCTGAGGCAGGAGGTGAGTGGGATACAAATACCAATCAATCAATCATCAATCAATCAATAAATTAAATATAATCTCCCTGCCCTCCCTTCTCCCCTAACTGCTCTTCATCCCATCCCATATGAAATAACAATTTTGAGAACCCCCATCACCACCACCCAAAGAGCGGGCCAGGGGTAGCAAAGTGTGGGTGCGGGTGGAAAAGATTCTAAAACAAAATTCAGTAAAGAAGTCCTAACCCCAGGCAGCAGACAGATGCAACTCATAAAAAGGCTTTATGCCAAAACCGTTATCTCTGGAATCAGAATACTGCAGCAGGGTATTCTGATACCAGTTTAGGGCACTAAATATGGCTTTTTTTGGCTGTACTGGCCATTTCTCCCAGAATCCAAATACACATCCCTAATCTTATTTTATCTGCAGCACCCTGGGTGTTTTTCTAAACCTCTAAGTTTTACTGTATTATGCTTTGGATTCTCCCTTCCCAGTTTCTGCAGTGGAATTCATGATTACAAAGATCCAGATTGCAGTCTTCCAGCATGGAGTTTTGAATGTTTCTGCATCTCCTCCCCTGAGATACATTCTGTTGATGGAATCAGAGCTATTTCCAAAATTAATAACTTTTTTCTGCCTATCTCTGTTAGTCAGTACAATGTGACCTTTTAGTTGCTATCTTTGGGAGTTACAGTTGAGCAGCCTGCAGACTTTCTTATAGAAGTCTGGCTAGTGTAAGGTTAATGACCTAATTTTTAAAAGTGCAAAATAACACTTGCATTAATATGGACAGAAGCCAATATTGGCAATTGCATTTTTGTTAGTTGTTCCTCTGAGAAGCAAAATTATCTACTCATGGTGGAGTGAAGGGCATTTGTTTCACCTACATGAAAAAAAAAATTGATCAAAGATAATATGAATACAAATAAATTTCTGGAGATGACTTTAATTCTTCTGGGTTTGTCCTATTGTTATGGTCGGAATGAATTTACTATTCCCCCACCCTCCTGCATCAATTTTGGTTCCTGTACAATGGTTTCCTTTGGTTATTATACTCATGACTAGTATTAACTGAATGGAAAAAGGAGAAGTATAGAGGTAGGTGATTCAGCTAAGCTAAAAATCCCCCCAAACCAAAACATTGCATATATCATTTGAGAGTGGTAGACTCTTTACAGATATCAAAGTGTACTATCATACTATTCAGATAAGAACCATACTCACTCAGAAATTGGTATTTCCAACCAGTCATTGGGTAGAAATAGATCATCATTTGTAGAAAATCTCTCACAATGTTTATGGACATAGCAGAAAAACCTTCTACTTCCCAGCAGTCGCTGTGACATTTGCTCTTTGGAGATGACTGTGTGCAAAATTTAAAGCTGAAAGCAATTTATCTCCCTTTGCACTCATTTGGGCTAATGCCATTTTCTTGCTAACTTAGGCGGTTGGAAAAATAGAACTGAGCTTAACTGTTTGATATACTTTCCTCAGTTTTCTTAATAAAGATAAATTCCCATCTCTTACAGAGCTTAGACACAAATGGAACATGCCCGACTTTCCTATATGCTTTATTTTTTGGAAAGGAACTTTCTTACTAACTTGATGTTAAAGCTGCCAATTCTTTCTTTTGGATAAAATCCTGTTTGAAGAAAAGACAGGGAGTTCAGCCACACAAACTGGGGTGGGCCAGATCCGCTCCCCACTATGGGGAGGGTGAATACAGCTGCCACACTTTGGGTCACTGAGGAGAGCAGGACACACAATCTGCCCTGCCATGTGGAAACCAGGTGGGTGGGCTACCCTCACAAGTCTTGACATGTCACAAGTCTTGATATGGCACAGTGTGGGCCAAAGAGCCAGCCAGCCCCGCTCTGCCCACCAGCTAGGGATGGGCAAACAGAATGCCGTTCGGACGTTCGGTTGTTCGGTTCGAAACCCAAGTTCGGGTTCGGCTCGGCGGAGTTCGGTTCATCTCAACTTGGCCAAACATTCAAAAAAGTGCTAATGGTACCGAAACTGAATTTTTCAGTATCGGTAATTTTGGCCCTGAAACCACCCCTGGTGTCCACACCTGGTGCCAGGAAGTCTGCTCCTCAGCTGCCTCCCCCTTCCAGTCACGTTTTTCCTACCCAAAATCATGTTTTCCCCACCCCCGAACTCATCCAAACTCACCTGAACTTTTCTGAACTGCCGGAAGTTTGAGTGTTCGGTTCAGAAGTTCGGTTCGGTCATCCGAACAGACCGAGTTTGGACTGAACTCCGAACTTCTGAACTGCGTTCGCCCATCCCTACCATCAGCCCCCGGGCTGCCCAGTCCACTGTCTCCAGCCATGACAAACTACAGGCAGAAGAAGCCGAGGCAGCTGTGTTCACCCTTCCTTCCCAGGAATCTAGGAAGGTGGGGAACATCCTTTCTGTCACTCTGAGCTGCATAACAGGCTAGACACTGGCCAGCTGGGAAACCACTTGCCACCCAAAGAAAGCATATTGCATTGAGCAAAGCACTTACTGTAATGAGCAGGAATACAGAAAGGGAGAAAGGGAAGCAGCAACAAGCAGTCCCCTGGCACCAACCTTCCTACGCCCTCCTACCTGCATAGGGCATTGGGAACATCACCCCCAAGTATCCAACCCCAGCAGACTGCAGGACTGGGAACCCTAGCTGGGCTGCCCAGTGTGGGTACTGGGCCCAAACATCATTTTTCTGGGCCCAGTACAAACATGTAATATGAACCCCCTGCCCTAATCTCATTCCAAACAAACAGCACAATCACATGAGTCATGAAGGAAAATACATATCTTATGTCCAAAATTACATAAATAGACCATATCACTGCACAGCTTTAGTTGTAAGGGTGGGTCTGCTACTATCCCCCTGTACATCCACACCTATCCACATCCGACACACACACCCACACACCCCTGAAATCGTCACATTCTCATACCCGGGTGGGAACATCAGGCACAGGCAGGAGCACCTGCCATGGGGCTTACACCCCAGGACAAAAACAGGTAAAAGGACCCACAAACCTTGAATGAGGCAGGGAGCAGCTCTAACTGCTTGCAAGCCAGAAACAACCATTACACTGTCTCACAAGATAAGGGAATTGACCAGGTCCATGATTTGACCAATGTCCAGCTCCCCTCACACAGACCCTCCCCAGCCAGAGACCCTGAGCACCCTGGACACATGTGCACCGGGCCATGTTCATAGGTGACCCATATTAGGTGACGGGGGAACAGAGCACCATCCAGGGACAGACAGAGCTAGGGGAGGACAAACATACTCCACCCAGGGCAGCCTGTACAAGTCACACCTATGGACTGGGCACATCTTCCTGGTTATGGAGGGGAGGGGACAGAGGGAGGGATCCCCAGCCTCCTCCAACCCACCATTACCCACCCCAATAGCTGCCCTGCAGTCCCCTGTTCAGCACCCTCTCCCTATGGGTGGAGTGATCCCACAGAGGAGAGGCTGAGGCTTCCAGGGACAGGGAGAAGAGGCTTTCACGTGGCTCACTCCCATGAAGAGTGACTGTGCAAGCTCCAGGTGGACTCAGCATGATGTCTCCAAGCTTGGAGCATGCATATGTTCCCCATGGGTTGCAAGAACGATGTGGTGTGGGGGACATCAAGGAAAAGAGAGTGAGGAGGTGCTACAGGTAGTGCTAGCCATCTCTGCAGATTGGCACATGGCCGTATGTGAATATCTGGAAACTGTCTCTGGAGCTGTGGCCAGGGCCATGCGGCACAGCAGCATATACTACCCCTGCAAGGTCAGGTGGCTCACCAGTGCTCTGTACCTGCATCAAGCAGATGCGTTGCTTGGGATGCTCGCCAACATGGAGGAACTAATGAGGGCAATGGCCTACCTGTCCCAGGACACTGCCACATCTATCATCTTGACCCCGTATCAGGTGATGTCCCTCACCAGGACTCTTTGGGTCATTCCCCACAGTATAGACTGGTGGGAGATGGCGCTGGCCACCTGGGGGGAGCATCAGTGGATCGCAAATTTCAGGACATCCAGGCAGCTCCTCTTCTGCATCACAGAGATCCTCCAACCAGTACTGGAGCAAGTGTGCACCATGATAAGGGCCCCCATCCCTATGGTGAAGTGTGCTGCCATCATGATATGGAAACTAGTGACATCAGACTCATGCCGCTCAGTGGCCCAACAGTTCAGGGTGGTCCAATTCACCATTGTTGTTATTTATTTATTTATATTTTTAAAATTTATGCCGCCCCCTCCTGCCTCAGGCATCTCGTGGCTGCTCACAGCATATTAAAAACATTTTAAGACATTAAAATAAACAATAATAATTCAATTAAAAACAATATAAAACCCCATCCCCCCCCATACCCTACCCTATCCTAACCCACCCCACCCACACCATCTCCATCAGGAAAGGCCTGGTGGAACATCCAGGTCTTACATAGTCTGCAGAAAGGGGACGCTGGAAGCCAAGCAGATCTCCGACAGTAGGGAGTTCCACAACCGTGGCACAGCCATGGAGAACGCCCTCCTCATAGTGGAAACCCTGGGGACCTCAAGAAGGGTGGCCCCTGATGACCAGAGGTGCCGCTTCAGGACCCAGAGGGTGATGCGGTCCTGCAGATAGGAGGGGTTCAAGCTGTTTAGGGCTTTAAAGGTCAGCACCACCACCTTGAATTGGACCCAGAAGCCTATTGGCAGCCAGTGCAAAGAGTGAAGCACCGGTGTGATATGCTCACGTCGGCCCGTCCCCATCAAGAGATGGGTTGCCACATTCTGCACCAACTTCAGCTTCTGAACCAGCACCAAGGGTAGCCCCATGTAGAGTGCGTTGAAGTAATCCAGTCTTGAAGTAATAAAAACATGGATGACTCTGGCCAGATCCGAGTAAGAGGTATAGGTCCGAAGCCGACACACCAGGTGTAACTGGAAAAATGCTCCCTTCATCACAGCAGCCACCTGGGCATCCAGGCAGAGCTGTGGGTCTAGGAGCACCCCTGGACTCTGGACCTGAGAAACCAGGGGAGGGAAGACCCCATCAATGATGGGGGCCACCACTCCCTCATCCCTCCCCACAACCATCACTTCTATCTTGTCAGGATTAAGCCTCAGGCGGTTCGCCCCCATCCAATCCCCTACAGCAGACAAACACTGGGTAAGTGCTGAGACTGCCGGGCCTGAGTCAGAGGAAAATGAGAGAGATAGTTGGGTGTCATCAGCATATTGATGACCTCTCCCTCCATACTCCCTAACAACCTCTCCCAGAGGCTGCATATACACATTGAACAAGAGAGGGGATAAGATGGAACCCTGCGGTACTCCACATGTGAGGCCCGGGGGAGAAGATGAAAACTCCCTCAGCACCACATGCTGGGATTTCCCATCCAGGAATGAACAGAACCATTCAAGAAAAGTCCTGCCAATCCCTGCCCGGTCCCGCAGCCGAGTCACCAACAACTCATGATCAACAGTATCAAATGTAGGCAAGAGATCTAACAGGATCAGCAGGGTCGAATGACCCCGGTCCAGCTCATGGGAGAGGTTGTCAGCCAAGGCCACAAGCACAGTCTCCATGCCATAACCCGGACAAAAGCCCCACTGTGAAGGATCGAGAAAGTTAACCTGGTCCAAATGCCCCTTAAGCTGCTGAGCCACCACCTGTTAAATAACCATCCCTAAAAAGGGAAAGTTATAAACTGGCCAATAACTGGCAAGGGCATCAATGTCCAAAGATGGTTTATTGAGCAGGGGCCTCACCACCACCTCCTTGAGACAGTCTGGAACTGCACCCTCCCCAAGGGACGCATTGACTATCCCCTCCAGCAATGGCCCCAATGTCTCCCGACTAGCCTTAACAAGCCAGGACAGGCATGGATCTAATTCACAATAAGTGGCTCAAACGGTTCCAGGAGCATTCCCCGAATCTGAGGGCAACACCGCCCAAAACTCATCCCATAAAACAGGACAAGAAGCGGCTTCTACTGCCTCTGACCCATTCCCTGCTGAAAAAGTCACATCAAAACTGTGGTGAATTTGAGTGTTTTATCCGCAAAAAAGTCCGCAAACAAATCACAATGAGCATTTGATGGTTCTATGGCCAGTTGAAGGGAGGCCAGACTGACCAGTCCCCTCACCACCCAGAACAGCTCAGTCAGATGAGACTTAGCGAACACAATGAGGGCAGCAAATAAAATCTTCTTTGCTGTCCGCACCGCAACAGCATAGGTATATTACCAGACTCTATGCCACAACCGTTCAACTTCAGTATGCGAATTACACCACCGTCGCTCTAACCTCTGCCCTTTCTGCTTCATCAGCTGTAGCTCCCTGATATACCACAGGGAGATGCGTTGTCAGCAAGTCAGAAGTGGATGCCTGGGAGCCACGCAGTCGATGGCCTATGTTAGCACGGTATTCCATCTGGACACGAGGTCATCGAGCGAGCAGCCATTGAGGTCAGAGGAGACATCCCTTAGAGCTATCTGGAACCTTTCAGGTTCCATAAGCCTTCGGAGACAAACCAACATAACTGGTTCCACACCCTTCTGGAGGCCAACATGTGCCAGGATACCTCCCCGGAGGAGATAATGATCCGTCCATGACAAGGGCACCATTGATACCTCCCCCACAAACTGACCCCCTGCCTCAAGGTCTGCAAAATATCATGTCCAGGGTATGTCCTCCAACATGTGTGGGGCCCACTACTCTCTGAGAGAGGCCCATAGTTGCCATGGCGGCCATGAACTCACACTCCACCCCTCCAAGACTGGAGTCAGCATGGATATGAAAGTCCACCAGGACGATAGTTCTTGCGGTCCCCCAGAACCACCATGTACCATCGTGGGGGACCGCAAGATCACCTCCAACACCAGTTCAGTCAGTGTGTGCAGGTTGGCTGCCATACAGGTGGGTGCACAGTATATCAGCAATATCCCCACTCTGTCTCCAGCCAAATCCAACCCCAGATGGAGACCCTGTATACCTATGATAGATCACACAGGGAATCTCCTCACAGACCAGGTATCCTTAAAAATAATGGCTACACCACCCCTTCCCCCCCTCCCAATCCCTCCAGTTGTGGCTGATGATGCAGAGTAACCACCCGGAACAAGATCAGCCAATATAGGCCCTGATTCATTGTCCAGCCAGGTCTCCATGACGTATGCGAGGTCAGCTGCCTGAACGGACTGCAGTTGACTTGTTAACCACCGACCTCGCATTTTTCAGCATCAAGCCAAGACCAGGGACCCTCTGAACCCCGATCACCTCACCACCTGTCTGGGGGCCAGTGAGTTGGACAGAAACACACCATCTGTCCCATCTCACAGGTCTAACCCGCCTCCCAGAAGAACCATAATTCCTCCGGCCCAGAATGACCCCTATAGCTACAGACCCCCCCAATCTGCTCCACTGACCCCCCAGAGGCCATTCCACAAGTCCCCCAAGGGACATCTCCACCCCCAAAATACCCCCATCCTCCTCTGCCACTGGAGGATCCCTCCCTCTCAAAGGGCTGCACCTCTTCCTCACACCGAGGAGGTCAGCCCTTCCCTCCCTAACCCAGTCTCCTTGTCTTCCTCCCTCAAAAAGGAAACACCCCATCCCCACCCTAATCCCCCTTAAAACAGCAAAAAAAGATGCCACCACCCTGGTCCTGCTAGGGGTCACACCTAAGGGCCGACCCCTAGGTGCCACACCGGTGGGCGGTAGGCCACTTTTGGCTGCGCCGGGACCAGAAGTCCTGGCCATGTGCCCTGGCCCTGCACCCCTCCTCCAGCTGGGGGAGGGGGGAGTTGATACCTGTGGGGCTGGGAAGCATGGCCCTGGGAGGCGGCGGGTTGTTCCAGTGGCAGCATCAGTGTCCAGAGTAGTGGCGGTGGCACCCATGTAAGCCGCAGGGAGGTGGAAGGCAGTGGCTTCTCCTGGACTGGGCAATGGGCCACTTTTTGCCACAATGGTCCTGAAAGTCCTGGGGTTACATAAGGGTTCCTGACTGTCACTGCTATGTCCATCCCCACGAATGACCGGCACCCTTTGAGTGTCGCCTTTCAGGCTGGCACCGAAGGGCTGGCACCCTCAGGGGCCAGCCCTTAAATAGCTACCTGCAGAGGCAGGAGGGGCCAGGTGTTAATGGTGATGATGATGCAGGCCCTCGTAACCCTCAGGGGAAGAGACAGTCATAGTACTGAAGGTTTGAAAGATCATCCAGGATGTGCTTCTGGACCAGGTAGTACAAAGAATTGAGTCCAGGAGGTAATTGAGGACTTTCAGGAATTGGGAAGTCCTCACTGTATACAGGCAATTAACAGCAGTCACATCCCCATTATTTATTTATTTATTATTATTATTATTATTATTATTTATTATTATTAGTAGTAGTAGTAGTAGTAAATTATGGTTTATTAAGACTGTTGTCTTGTAAACTCCCAACTTACTGCTACCAAGTCAAGAACGTGTACCTGAGCTTTTGCATTCTCATGCATCCCTTGTCTCTCACTCTGTTCCCCCTTCCTGGTCTCCCCTCCCCCTCTCCTTAGATTGTAAGCCCCCGGGCAGGAACCATATCTATCTTATTCTTTGTAAAGCACCAGGTACATTGCTGGTGCTGTATAAATGCTTTTAATAATATAATAGTAGTAGTATTATACAAAGTTTATATCCCACCCCCTTCTTGCCTGACAGCGGCTCAGGGCAGCTTACAATTTTCATAAAACATAAAATACAATAAAACATAATATAAAACACAATATAATATAAAACCAGCACTCTTAAAACAATAAATAGGTATCCCCCCAAAAAAAATAAAAATAAGTCTCACTTTCCCCATTACCCTACCAACACTCACTCACTCCCTCTCCCTCACCAAAATAGCTGGTAAAACATCCAGATCTCACATTGTCTTTGGAAGGTGGAAAGATCCAGGGACAGATGAACCTCTACCACGAGGGAGTTCATAGCCTTGGAGCAGCCACCAAGAACTCCCTCTCCATCATCCCCATCCAATGCACATGGGGGACTTCAAAAGGAGTGCCCTCTGATGACTGCAGAGGGCCTCCCACAGCTAAGATGACTTCATATACTTCAAAGGGTACTTCTTGGTGGTACTGCAGGAGGTCGTGGACCACCATCAGAGATTCATAGACATCATGGCTGGCTGGTTCAGCTGTGCCCATGACACATACATTCTCCACTGATAACCCCTTTGCTGCTGCATGTACTCCGGGGACTTTGCACTCAACATCCTGGAAAACATCAAGGGAGTGGTCATAGGACCTGTTATTGTAGGTAACATGGACTATCCCTTTAAGCCTTGGCTCATGAGGCCATTTGGTGCACCCCACAACAATGAGTAACGCCTCTTCAACTGGCAGCTAAGCACCACCCGGGTTGTGGTGGAGAAAATATTCGGGCTCCGAAGCAGCGTGGCGGTTTCAAGGTGCGGGCCGCCATTCTGATCTCTGCAGCTTGCGTTTCACACAACATCTGCAAGACTAATGAGACTGCTTTGGACAACCTGCCCACTGTTCCACATGACTAGATGGTGCCCCTCCTCAGGGCACATACGGTCCAGGAGGAGAGGCACCTGTCTGGAGTTAGATGGGCCGCGCTGTGCAGATGGATAAGCCACAGGGAAACTCCCCTCATGTATAACCTTATCTGTTATGTGTAACCAGTCTGTATATATGTACATGGTGCATATGTCTAACCTGTGTTTAGATATGTATACAGTCAGGAACCTGTGTTGACTGCAACAAAAATTTTAAATTCAGTGCCTCCAAATTCTACAAATTCACTGCAGATTTTATGCATGCAAACTTGCTTCCCAGCATGCATTTCCAATAGGTTTGACATATAGAACAACTTTAATAATCAAAACTGACAAAGGATAAAACAACTATTTATTGCCAAATAAATTATTACAGAGACAAAGAATCAGATATACAATAACACAAACTGGAATTCTTACATTATTTCAACATTTCACAACAAGGGGAAACAAAGCATCGCCAGTCCACCATGCCCCTCAAACTATCATAATGAATTGAAATCAAAGTATTCAAATTAATTTTATTTATATAAAATTTTATTTGGCGCTAACACACGCTATGGCCAAAGAGCTCTGTTGGCATGGTTGTTGAGGTTCCTGCTTGCTATATAATTTATAGCTGTCATTCTGCTTGTTCAAATCCCCACTGTTCTGTGTATTCAAATCAAATCAAATGTCCCTCCACCCCCAGCTACTCCTGTCTCGGGAAGCACCAGCCATGACTAGGGTGGCCAGATACGCAAATTTTAGAGGACACTTATGGAAAATACAGGTTGCAGGGCTTCATTGTCTCCAGTGCAGTCCTGCAACTTGTATTTCTCATAAGTGTTCTCTAAAATGTGCATATCTGGCCTCCCTGGTCACAGCTCACCCCAGCTTTGGCAGTCACAGATTGGGTGTCTCAGACAGCCCCAGATGATCCCAGCTCACTCCAGCCCCAGATGATCCCAGCTTGGGTGGTGCTGCTGCTTTAGGTGGTGGCCCCGGACCCAGCTCAACCCAGCTTGAGCAGACACAGCTTAGATGGCTCAGGAAGCCTCAGATGCCCCCAGTTCACCCCAACCCCAGTTGATACTGGCTTGGGTGGTGGTGGCCACTTGAGCGGTGGCCCCAGCCCTAGCTCATCCAAGCTTGGGCAGCCACAGCTCAGGTGGCTCAGGGAGCTCCAGCCACAGCTGCCCATTGACTTTAATGGAATCCGAATCCGGAACGTAATGGAGCTGCAAATTTCAGATCCAAATTCGCAAAGGATCTGAATCCACAATTTAATCCAAATGGTCATCCCTACTATGCATACATTCCAAATAGGTTTGAGCTTAGCCAGGTTCTTGAGTCCCAGTGCAGCTATTATAGCTTGCACTTATTATAACTATGCTCTTGCCTTCAACACTGGGAGACGGAAGCCACGTTCAGCTTGGGTTGTGTCTTCATATACTGGGAGTTTTGAATAAATTGACACAGACTGTATTCTTGTTAGGTCAAATCTAAATGGCAACTTTATTCTTGCTGCCTACAGTGTAATGCACCTTAGATAAGTGCTAACTATTCCTTGTATTAGGGATGGGCGAACAGATCGCGGTTCGGGTTCGGCCATTCGGTTCGGCTGCGTTCTGTTCGTTCTGTTCGTTCGTTCGGTTCGTTCGGTCGATTCGTTCGCCGAGTTCGGGTTCGGCTGTTCGGTTCGTTCGTGGTTAGGCTGTTTGGCTGGGCTGTTCGGCTGTTTGGTTCAGCCGTTCGGGAAGTGTTGTTATGGTTTTTTTTTGTTTTTTATATGGTTTTTCTGTTTTTTATTGGGTTTTCTTTTGTTCTTTATTTGGTTTTTTGGTTTTTATATGGGGTTTTCTTATTTTTTTAATCTAATATTATATATATCTGTCTACACTAAATCTAACCGCTATTAACTATTCTAAATGCTATGAAGTAAATGGATTATCTAATAAGTACACAGACCTACTCCTACAAACACTAAAACTAAATCCAATCTATATCTAATCTAATCTATATCTAATCCAATCTAAATCCAATATATATGGGATGGGGGGGAATCTTCACAAATAGAAGAGGAGTCTGTAGTGAAATACATACATTACATACTCAATGAGTCTGTACAGTGCATAACACAAGGTTTCAGTTTATGGTTTAAGTTTCATTTCATTACAAAAGTGAAATGAAACTTAAAGCAATCTAAAAATCCTACTCAACACCTGCTGTTCAGGAACAGTGACTAGCTCAGAAGGTGTTGGGAAGTGGGGGAGGCAGATAATTAGTTTAGTTTCTTGCAAGCCTCTCCACCCCTTCTGCCTGGAAGTCTTCTCCTCAGTGACTGACACCTCCCTGTAATGTTTGACCTTCCAGTGAACCTTTTTTTGCCACCCGAACTCATCTGAACGCGATCCGAACTGACCGAACTGTTCGGCCATTTCGCCGTTCGGTTTGTTCGGTATGTTCACGTTCGGGTTCGAGTTCAGTCATCCGAACAGTTCGAGTTCGGGCTGAACTCCAAACTTCCGAACCGCGTCCGCCCATCCCTACCTTGTATGGCTCTTATCTATACATTCAATGCAAAACTATTCTAGATATGTTACTAACATTAGGGTAGTCTTGTGTGTTCATTGGGCTCATGGAAAGGATCCTTCATAAGCACTACAGCTTCCTATTCACTCACTAATGCTTGTTCTACTGGATTCCAGAAATAGGTAAAGGGTAGATAGGGAGCTCAGTTTTTCACTCCCAAGTAAGAACTGCCAAGAGAGCAGAAAAGTGAAGGAGATTAGCCATGAGTTGAACGGAGTGGGTAGGTGAAGGAAAGAATAAGTTCTTAAAAAACAATTTAAGTCAGGTCTCCAAAAGTCTTAAACATGCCCAAAAAAGAACATCACAGCACAGCACATCAGCCACAAGTCAATCGGGACACACACACACCCAACTTTCAGCATGCCCTGCTGGACTCTGTTCCTTGCTGCCACTCTCAGCCCTACTCATGCCAGTGCAGCTCAGCAAAGCAACTTTCTGTCTATCAGCACATCACTTCTGCTCTGTTTCTCATAGGAGTTCCTCCAGCAAGTTGACTTTGACTTCGAGTTATTGTGTCTCTTTCATCAGTCTTCTCCGAGTCGCCCATAGAAGGGCTGGGGGCGAGAGAACATCTGCAGGCAGCGAAACCGTTGAGCAGCCCAGAGTTAGCCCTGAGAGACAATTGGTGTGGCAGAGGAGGGAGGCGTAATGCTGGCACCGACACTGGTGAGAGCGGAGTTGGGAAAGACTTGTTTGGCAGGGGACTGTGAGCAGGGAGATGGAGTATAGACAAACCCCCCCTTGAAATTTTCTATAGGGGGAGATGGCAACAGGGGGCCACTGTGGAGGAGACAGTGATGGATGGAGGTGAAGAGCCCCTCCTGACTTATACATTGTGTGAGGCTGTCTGTGGCGGTCCATGTCTTTGCTCCTCGCACCTCTCTACCCTGCAGTGTGAGTGTGCTCGGACCCAGGAAATTCAAGCTTGTTAGGACAGCCCCCCCCCAATATCTGGCAAAGTCCATTTGAGAAATGGGCTGGTAGACATTAGACTCAGGATTCCACCCCTCCAAGGGAGTCAGAGCAAGGATCAGGCCCAGCCCCCATGGAACCTAGGAGAAGGGAATTCACACATGTGGACAGCAGCCTGATCCAGGAAGGAGGTGATTAGGGGGAGATAGTCCTCAGTAAGTACGGGGCCATTAAGAAAGGGTATTCTGTTCTCCCTATTGTGAGAAATCACTGGTGAATAAAACCCAGGTTAGCAACAGCCTCAAAGACATGCATCGCCCCTCCCCTGGCAGAGAGGGATGTCACCCATTAACCTTGGGGTCCCTTTCATAAGTCCTCCCAAATCACCGGAATGTCCTCTCCCCATTCATGCCCAGGTGTGTCCATTGTGTGTCTGTTGTCCATGGCTCCCCTAGGTCTCTTCCCTTTTGTGACACCTAAGCACCCACCTGGAGTTCCCTTTTGTCCCCATGGTTCACATATGCATCTTTCCTTTTGTCTCACTTAGAAGCCCACCCAGATATGCCCCGATGGGTCATTTGTGTCCCTTTGTCCTCCCTGTGTGCCTTTGGTAACACTCTATAACTGCCCGTCGCTTCCCTTTTGGAAACTGAGAAGGTTTTCACATGCAGGTTTCCCTGTGTGTGTCTGTATCTTAAGAGATCTCCCAGACTTAGGTCTGCCCCATCTTCTCAAGCCCCATGAACTTCACTGGATCCTCGGGCCGCCTGTCCCCTTTTTCCACAAGAAAGGAAAGGTAACCTCAGGTTCAGACTTCCCCGCTCATTCTCTCTCTCTCACTGTGTCTTTTCCGGATCTTCCACCACCTGTTCTCCACCTCACTTTCATTTTCCCCGCCGCCGCTAGTGTTTTTCCTTTGATCCCACCAGCGAGATCGGGGCTGTGTTCCTCTGTTTATGTGTATAAATAAATCTATGTGTATAAATAAACCTTTTAGTTTTATTGAATCTTTGTCTCCCTCTTTTCCTTCACTTTTGGGGAGGGTACATAAACTGCTTGTAGCGCGTATCTGTCCTCAGACTGATCCTTAGGACACGCAGGAACCCCGGGTTTAAAGAATTAAGCTAATTCCCCCTGAAGTTAAGGAATGGTGGATATTGGGGTACCAACCGCCCAATAGTCACGAGTGGGAGGGGGTTCTCCTGTTAGGACATGCAGGACCCCCAGGTTTAATTAATTAAGCTAATTAACGGTGGATATTGGGGTACCAACCCCCCAATAGTCACGAGTGGAAGGGGGTTCTCTTGTTAACAAGCTGACAGCCGGAGGGGGATGCAGCTGGTGCTGCCGCCACAATCATCAAGGGGGTGGGGGTGGGGACAGCTGATCTCCGAGCCTCCTCTACAAGGGTTGTGCCAGGGGTATGTGCTGAAGGGGCATGTCCTTGGCGAGGCCCGATGGTGGGACCGGAGGAAGGACATTATAAGTATTTGGTGGGAGGGGGAGTTGAAGCAGAGGGGAATGTGAATTGTTGGAGACAGTAGGAGGGGTGGTGGTGGGGTCTTTCTTGATGTTATTGGGAGGATATGAGAAGTAATGAGGGAGTCAACAGATGACTATGTATTGAGGGGGAGGGATATGGGTTTTTTAAATGTTAAATGAATTTTGCTGTTCTATAATGGAAGGGGTTTTTGTTAGATGAATATTACAGATCATTTTTGTCTTTAGAGATTGTAGGATGGGGACCTCATTCCCCGGTGAGAGCAGAGGGAGGGGGGAGTGGCGGGGCCCCTCTGGTGGCAGCAGGGTGTGGAATGGGAGTTGAGAGGGAAGGAATTTAGAATGTTGTTATGGGGTAGTGATAGGGGGAGGGTATATATGATGGTATGGATCTTATGAAATTATACTGGGTCCCCTGTGTGGGATTAAACCTAGTTGTTGTGTGGTATTGTAGAGGGGTGGGTTGTTTTGTTTTTGTTGCTACTGGGTCCCCTGTGTGAGATTTAACCCAGCTGTTGTGCTTTATTATGTTATGGTTTTCATTTTTGTTGTGAGACGCCTCGAGTTGCCTCGGCAAGAGTGTGGGATAGAAATAAAAAATGAAATGAAATGAACATTGGGAGAACATTTGCAAAGTTTTTTTTTTTCTTCTTGCCTGTTAAAAATAGAACTTGTCAACAATGTAAACTATTCTGACAAAAAACTGTCCTCTTTTGTGAAAATGAAAAGCCATGCTGCCTCTCCTGCTTTTCTCTTCCCATTACTAGCTTTCTCAGTGGAAGAGTGGAAAAAGGAAGAAGAGGCAGGAAAGGGAAAGAAAAGTATTTGATTCATTTTTTTAAAAACTAATATTTTCAGAAAAAATGTTCATGAGATTGTTTGAAACAGAACAGAACAATTTCATAATCCATTTTTAAAATGTATTATGAATTAATATTACACACACACACACACACACACACACACACACACACTTTGACTAGTTGTACTAAAGAAACATTCTTAGCTAAATGGGGAAGAAAACGTCCCTATTCACCTCAGCCAGAGGCATGGGATTTCTCAAGGTCTATCATACATATTCCTTTTGTTCCAGCAACCTGGAAGCTGCAATATAAGATAACACAGTGGTACAGGACATCCGTAAAAATGAAATAGGCAAAATGGGCTTCTGTGACAAATGTTGGCGGCACTGTAATGTTTGGTCCTGTACAAAATTATTTTCTCATTCATCAATTGCTCCTTATCTCTATGGAGGGGTGCGGGGGAAAGGGAAGAGCTGGCTTTTAGGACACAGCACTCAAGAATCTGGAATCACAGGTTTTGGTCCACATTACTCTCTGTATCCTGATTATCCCAGCCCACTCCTCATGCCAAATACAGAGGTGTCCCCCCAATCCATTCTAAACACTGGCATCTACTCCAATGCAACAGAGTTGAAACTTGACAACTTACTCATCTGCTCAGTGTGACAGTACCAAGCCGAGAAATCTGTTAATGCACAGGGGAGTTGACAGCTAATATTTATACATCCAGGAATAATGATTCTTTATTCCAGTCAGGGATTAGAAGTAGACTGGTCACTGACATAATAATTTTTTTATGCCACTAGCAAATTACAGGGAGGGTGCCACTAGCAAATTAAGGTAATCTGAGATGTTAACCCACATTGGAAAACTTTACCCCACACTAGGCCATGATTCAGCTGACCATCAGTCAAGTGGCTTCCAGATGGTCACCCACTTCCGCCCTGGGGCGGACGACTTCTATGCACTGTGACAGAGGATATAAGAGAATCCCTTATTGGCTGTTTCCTAAGAAGATGCTTCAAACGTACCAGTAACAAGCAGTGGGGTTGGGATGGGCACAACACAGAATGGGAATACATGAGTGATATTTCTGCTGTCCAGTTGGCATCACAGACACATCCTGAACCAACCCACAAACATAAGAGAATCCCTGGTATAGGCTCATTCTCTGGAGATGCTGCTCAGGCTTCCAACTTGCCAGTACCCAATCACTGCAATCAGGGAGGCTTGGGGGTAGGCATTGAGAAGCAAATAAGTTTCTGCCAAACTGCACAGCCACGTTTTAGCTCTACCTTTCTAAATTTTTACACATTCTTACTCCTTACAGAATTGTTACCATCTTACTTTGCAAAACGGTGAAAGGTGTTTAAGAGATGAAAGTGTAAAAGCTGTTTGAAAAGAGTGCTGTTTCTAAGTAAACAAAATTATACAATGGCTCGTAATGACATTCAAGAATTAGCACTTCAAAAGGGCATGAAAGTACTCAGTACAGCTGTAACTAGTGCAGTAATTTAAAAAAAAAAAAAATAACCAAAGAGATCTTTTCCCTTTCTGAATTGGGGAAGTCCAGGAGAATGGTTGAATTCATCATGGGGTGTTAACAGATGAGACAGTAGTCCACAATAGCCCACATCAGTTGGGTAACAAAACCTGCCTGTCTATTAGGTGGCCACCAGATGTTTACCTGCACCTGCCACCCCCCCGTCCCACAACTCCCACTCATGGTGTTGTCCAGGAGAATGTGGAGCCCACTGTGCATGCTAGATGTCATTAGAATGCTGGTTAAGGTGTGAAAATGTTTGCCCATGTAGCCACCTCCTGTCAGGATGCATGCAGCTTCCACATGCATACAGACCCTCCAGGACCACCGAGTCCCAGGCAGAAGTAAGCACTCCCTCTGCTGTCACTTTCACAGGCACTGTGCCTGTTTTCTTTGGCATTTATGAGTGCTCTAAAAAGGGATTTCAAAAAGCAAAAATAAGCAAGAAAACGGACAAAAAACACAACAGGGGTCACTGCAGCTGTGAGCAAGGAGGGGGTGGGGTGGGAGGAAGCACGGTGCCTGCCCATCTGTCACACAGAACCTGTAAGTGGAAGTTCCATGTGGGATCCACAGAGTAACCCCGAATTCTAGTCGGATAATCTCTCATTTGTTTTCACCCATTATCTCTCTTGGTAAAAGTTTTGATGCAGCTCAAGTTTAAAACAACTAGAAGTATATAAAACAATGAAGATGGTGGCAGGTGTTAAAATCCATCAGTACATGATGCAGAATTAAATTATGTCTATATTTATATAAATTTTGCTTTGTGTGTTGACGAATTTGCAATGTGTATATAAAAAATAAGAGGATGACTTATTTCCTGTCAAATTACAGCTATACTATCCATACAATATTTAAATCAAGAGGAAACATCTGGTCTTGATGACCCTGAGCCAGTTCAGTCCAATGACTGTACAGGTAACGTTCAATGTGTAGTGATGCACTGTACAATAGATGTGGGTAAATTTTCTGAAGAGAGGGAGTTACTTCATATTTGGAAGTGCACACACAAACCTTAACCTTTGTTAAGACTGTTGTTACAGCTATACCACCCTCAGGGTATTAACATATGTGATGGCAGATGGCGAGATAGAAAGTCACTCAAGCGAAGGTCAGGCTGGTTCTCGGGACTGTGTGAGAGTTCAGCAAAGATTCTGGGGGCAGTGGTGAAAAGGGGGAGCTGGGCCTCACATTGAGATATTTATTTATTTATTTATTTAACATACTTATTCCACGCTCTTCCTGCCACACAGCAGCCAAGAGCGGCTAACAACAATAAAAATACAATATAAAAATATAATATGAAACCATTTAAACATTTTAAAACATAATTAACAAAAGCAGGGGGAAACACAACCCACTCCACCCACCCCATCCCTACCCCTCTCCCTCACCAAATGCCTGAGGGAACAGCCAGGTCTTACAGTTCCTATAGAAAGCCGGGAGGTCCGGGGCCAGATGGACCCCCAATGGGAGGGAATCCCAAAGGTGCGGCACGGCCACCGAGAATGCCCAGTCCTACATGGCCCCCCGGGAAACCCGAGGAACCTCCAACATGGCTCCCCCAGATGATCGCAGGGGCCAATCTAGAATCCAGGGAGTGAGGCGGTCTCACAGATACACAGGGCCCAGGCCGTGAAAGGCTTTATAAGTTAAAAGCAACACTTTGAATTGGGCCCGGAAGACTATTGTCAGCCAGTGCAGAGATCGGAGCACTGGTGTAATGTGCTCCCGGCTGCCCAGCCCCACCAAGAGCCAGGCTGCCACATTCTGCACCAGCTGCAGCTTCTGAGCCGTCACCATAGGTAGCCCCACGTAGAGCACGTTACAGTAGTCTAACCGAGAGGTAATAAAAGCATGGATGATCGTGGCCAGATCAGGAACCAACACCAGTGGCCAAAGCTGCTGCACCAGATGTAACTGGCAGAAGGCACTCCCCACCACAGCCTCCACCTGGAGATCCAGGTGGAGCTGCGCATCGAGGAGCACCCCCAGGTTCTGAACCTGGGAAGTCAGTGGAGGACAAATCCCCTCAATTGAGGGGGCCATCATTTCCATCAATTTACCCACTAACATCACCTCCATCTTGTCAGGATTCAGTTGCAGTCAATTAGCCCTAATCCAGTCCTCCACAGCTGTCAAACACTGGGTATGCTGTTACAAAAGATCTTTTGACACATTATCTGCTCCAGAATATTACAATGTGCTTGAACTCCTGTAGCAAGAATTTAGATGCTCTGCCAACATTGGATACAGCCATGGCTCTGCAGACAATAGGCATGGTTCTTCTCCAGAATGTTCCCAGAGTGCTAGTCTGCAAGCAGCATCCATGGCTGGGAAGGGACCATGGATACTGCCCACAGAGCAGTCCAAGCTCCACCAGCAGTGGTTGACATTGACAGGATCAACTCCAGCATTACAGTTAACATGAGATTTGCCATTGGTTTTAATGGTGTAGGATTATTTGCACATATAATGCCAGCAAGGTTAGATTGCTAGGTTATTTGGTGAGGAGGAGAATACCCCCACCTGCATTGAACTGCTGCAGGTGGGTGGCTGGGTAGGTGGCGGTGTTTTTAACCAGCTCCCAGTAGGGATCAGATTTAGCCCTCTGTCCCATACCCATAGCTAGGTGTCCACATGGAACACTGACTACAATTGGACCCCAAGAGTTCAAACAATGATTTGCAGTGAATACTGTTTTAATTGAAAACAGCCTATTTTTCGCCTCCCCCCATGTTGTGGAAACTTACTGGGTTTTCACCACATTTTTTTGTTCCCATTTGTGAATGCTGTTTGGTAGGTACTTTGGGTACCTGCTGTCATGTTGGCATATTGGTAGACTAAAGAGGCAGACATAGTAGACACAGATCAGATATGGCAGGCACAGCAGCATTGCCGTCTCCTCCTCCTGCCCCTCCCCTCTCACCCATCTCCCTGTTTGGGAGAACTGGAGATGAGAAAGGCATGGGTCTGAGAGCCAGGAAAGTGACAACACAGAAACAAGAAAGTACCAATAGGTAACAAAGACACTAGGGATGGGTGAACAGATCGCGGTTCGGATTAGGCCACTCAGTTCATCTAGTTCGGTTCACCCATTCGTTTCGGCCAGACGGTCCGATCGCCACGTTCAGGTTCGGCCATTCAGTCCAGTTGTGTTTGGTTCGGTTTGGGCATTCAGAAAAATGCTCTCTGTTTGAGGAATGATGGCCCCAGACCCATGATGTTGAGTCCTGGGGTTAGAGTGGCAGCTTCTAGGTATTGGCCACAGTCTTCCCTGCCTGTAACTTAGACACAGAACCCTGATGGCGGGTCCTGGGGCTGGAGTGGCTGTTTCTTGGTGCGGTGGAATGACAATGAAGGTGCAAACAGAATTGGACTGAACTGAACCTGAACCGCGATTTGTTTGCCCATCCCTACTGGATGCAGCGGAATGGAATGCAGCCCCCAGTGACTGGAATAAAACCTAAATCAATCTAATGCTCCTGAAAATGAATTAAAAAAACAGGGGAAGGGAATCAGGGATGGAATATATGAGGGAAAGGATCTAATGGAGGGGGGAGGAGGAAGGAAGATTGAACACAGGGAACACAGGGAGGGTTAAAAACAAAAAATAACACCTTAATCTATCTAATATAATCTAAATAAATGATAATATGGAGGTAAATGGGTTGGATGGGTGAAATAGGAGGAGGATGGCAATGGATTAGGAATAGGAAGGNTATTTATACATCCAGGAATAATGATTCTTTATTCCAGTCAGGGATTAGAAGTAGACTGGTCACTGACATAATAATTTTTTTATGCCACTAGCAAATTACAGGGAGGGTGCCACTAGCAAATTAAGGTAATCTGAGATGTAAACCCACATTGGAAAACATTACCCAACACTAGGCCATGATTCAGCTGACCATCAGTCAAGTGGCTTCCAGATGGTCACCCACTTCCGCCCTGGGGCGGAAGACATCTATGCACTGTGACAGAAGATATAAGAGAATCCCTTATTGGCTGTTTCCTAAGAAGATGCTTCAAACGTACCAGTAACAAGCAGTGGGGTTGGGATGGGCACAACACAGAATGGGAATACATGAGTGATATTTCTGCTGTCCAGTTGGCATCACAGACACATCCTGAACCAACCCACAAACATAAGAGAATCCCTGGTATAGGCTCATTCTCTGGAGATGCTGCTCAGGCTTCCAACTTGCCAGTACCCAATCACTGCAATCAGGGAGGCTTGGGGGTAGGCATTGAGGAGAAAATAAGTTTCTGCCAAACTGCACAGCCAAGTTTTAAATCTACCTTTCTAAATTTATACACATTCTTACTCCTTACAGAATTGTTACCATCTTACTTTGCAAAACGGTGAAAGGTGTTTAAAAGATGAAAGTGTAAAAGCTGTTTGAAAAGAGTGCTGTTTCTAAGTAAAC
>QEPC01013262.1:274258-300213 GCA_003113815.1 Sphenodon punctatus
AGTCTTGATTTGAATTTTACAGTTCTCAATTGTAACGTTACATACATGTGGAACCTTTTGCTTTACATATATATTAGACTTATAGCCTATATGTAGACCAGTGTCATACGTGTGTGACCCTATGTTCCTTCGTGACAGTCACCACAGTCAACCCCACTGAAGCACAATGGATTCTGTGGGGTGGTTGTGATGGGTGGCACATCTATTTGAGCCCCGCCAGATTTTCACCATGGTAAATCCCTTGTGGGGTTCAAAACTAACCATGGTTCTGGCTTTGAGGCTGGCCTCAGGGCCAGAACTGTGGTTCGATTGACCACAATCAGGAAAGAGGCAAAAGTAATGTCAGTTACCTTGCCCCATTCCTGATCATGGCCCAGGCCACGGGTAGGGATCGGGTTCAGTGGCCTCATTGGCCACTGTGCCCATCCATCTCCCTGAGGGTGGGTGGCCGAGGGAGTGCAGAGAGGCGGGGTTGTGCGGTTGCATGTCACACTGCACTGCCCCAGCTCCTTCTTTATTCCCTACAGTGATGGGGCCGGTACATCTAAAGGATGGCCGGTCTCATCACGTACTGGGTTCCGAGACAGACCCCAGTCTGGGATTCAGTCTGGTGGGCCAAACAGCCCAGCACTTCCAAAAATGCCCTCTGTCCCTTCAAGGTGTTATGATGCTGCATCAGAAAAGGGCAGGGCAAAGGTACTCTTTCACCCCTTTTGTAATGTGGCCATATGCCTCTTCTGAGCTGCATGACACCCAGCTAGGTTGGAACTATGTCAGAAATGGGTGAGGGGGGTCTCTTCATTCTTCTTCTTTCCTCTCCAACCCAGCCCTTCAGTAAATGTTGGTGAGACAACAGTCTGTGTCGTATGAGATAAAGAGATAGACACGTCTTTTTGCAACCATGGCAGGTCCAGATATGAGTAATTGGGAAAAGTCAGTGATTTGTTGTAGGGAAGGCTAGAACACTGTTCCTTGCAAGTAAACACACACACAAATATGCAGAGATTATAACAAGGTCAAGAAGCAATTGCTTTGCTGCCAGACCTTTTCCCATTTTCTGTGTGGGCTTTCAATTAACAGTTGGCATAACCATTAAAAGAGAGGAACTTGCATAAAGACTGAGGAGAGACAAAGGCCACAAAATCCAGCAACTGCAGAAAAGCACGCTGCAGACCATATTAGAATTCAGAAACTCTAAGATTCACCCATCTTCAGCACCCGAACAGACAGGGGTAGAAGAAAAATCTCCACTTTTCAGTGAGCACGTAATTTGATCTGCTGGACAGTTTGGTGTCAAAGTAGTTCAGTCATGTTGTAATTAGTTTTAATTAGCACTCTCAAAAGCTGTTGATTTTTTACCTGTAGCCAAATGGGACTCTAAAATGTGCAAGGTTTTTTCCTGCCTTTGAAAACATCAAAGGAAAAATCAATTCCACACAACTGAATACTCCATGAAAAAGGGTAAGCAAAGGTAAATACATCAATGGGAGTGGGAATTGGATTTTTGGCAAGTCAAATTGGATCCCTGTAGCTGGAGGTTTGCTAGAAAGAGGAGCCAGAGAAACCAAAGTTACAAGTTTATTGTTGTTGAAATAGTCATAGCCATACAGTAATAAGAGGATACTTAAAATATTTAGGATCCAAAGATAAAATACATTAAAAACAAAATGGAATAATAAAATAAAATACAAAATACAGAAATAAACTCTCACACAGGCAAATAACAATCCAAAACCAAAGTAATATAAACTACACCCTCAGATTAAACAAGAAAAAGGATTTCAAAATGTGTTCTTCTTTACATCTTGTCTACAAATGACTTCAAATATTCTGACTTGCACTGTTTTTTGCTAATAAATTAGCCAAGTTCTTTTTTAAAAATGCACCCTGGTATCATTGGACAATTTATTCCCAGGAAATACTTCAACTAGCGTCTGGTCATACTGTGAACAACACAAGGTGAGGATGCCGTGATGTTATTGTGTGCTTCCCTGAAGCTTCGTTTCCAGATGCCATGGCTTCTCAAGTCTTCAAGGTTGAATACCATTGCTCTAATAGTCCGTTGACAACCAAAGTGTAAAGCATCAGGTTCAGATTCAAGGAACTGACCATCCATGAAGTGATAAGTGAAATCTACGACATCAGTACAATAATGGAAGTGAATTCTGTTATGGTTCACTAGGCATCCAGTGCTGTATGTGATTATTTTCAAATATACATTGATGGAAGAAACAGATAGGGCAGCAGATGGTTCAGTGAATTGCTAGTGGAATGCAGAATGTATCACCTGCCTCATACTAACCTAAATTTGGTGCCATATGATATTTCTTTGGGGCCTTTAGTGAAGTGGGCTGGTAGTTTCAGCTCATTTCCAAGTAAGCAGGTTTTTACTTTAAGATATGAAATATTTAGCACCCTCCTTGGCAATTTTGACAGAGAACCTGAAACATCCTCTGCTCGGAAGCAATAGTCCTTCCCGCTCTGAACTAAATCTGATCACATTAGCAGGACAGTCTGGTAAAGTGAGTACAGTCAGCAGATAAATAAAAGGTTCAGGTTTCCACGGTTGTCAAATAAACACATTTCATGAACATGGAATTAATTTAAAAAACATGAACAGGAGTGATATTGCATTGATTATGCCATTACTGTGTGATAATGTTGCGGTGCAGTTCTATCTTCCTTATTTACTGAGGTCATAGCTATTATTTGTACTGGTCAGTGGTCATATAACTTGGTGATATAACAGAACTTTTAATCCTCACAATAACCATGTAAGGTAGGTTAGGCTGAGATAATATTGTGACTGGCCCAAGATAATATAGTGAGTTTCTTGCTAAGGCAAGACTTGAACCAGGATCCCCCCACCTCGTAGTCCAAGTACTGTACCTTTAGACAGTACACCACACTGGCTCTCACATTGGTACCACTTACTGTATACTGTGTTCATCCTGGTAATGCACATGTGCAAAATGGCCACCAAAGCCATTCTGTGCATGTGCAGCCCTCTTCCAAGATAGCACCGGAAGTTGTTGCTGCCATTTTGGAAAAGGACAGCCATTTTGTGCATGCACTTTACCAAGATGAACGTGGTACACAGCAAGCGGTACACAATAAATCGGTATATGGTAGGCCATGGTAAATGGTAAACAGTAATCACAATAAACAGTAAGAGAAATGGTAAATCAAGAGAAATTCATGACCAAAAAGTGTCAAGAACTGGGAGTTTTCTAGATTATAGATTCTTTCTTGCTAAAAATGAGTCAAGAACTGTGATTTTTGGCAAGAATCGAGAACAAAATTGTAATTGAGTTTCAGTCCTAAACAGTACCTAGTTCACAGGATTAGTCATTGAAGTCATTGCCAAATGGTGCTGTGAAAGCCAATAGAAGAACTGGCTTCCAAAAAGGACTGGGTATGTTGTTAGAGGATATGTTGATAAATAGCTATGAATCAAGTTGATCAGGAGATAGGACCTCTGACTGTAGGGGCCTGGAAGTGAGTATCTGGAATGGATCACTCCATTATGACTTCTAGCATACTTCTCTGAAGTAACCAAAATTGCCCACTGTTGGAGACAGGATGCTGGGCTATATGGACCATTGGTCTAGTAGTTCTTATGTTCTTAAGTGTAATGAAAACTGCAGTCATAAGGAAGCCAGTCCTGAAAAACTCCACTACGGGTGATTTCAGACGTGACGGGCCTGGAGGCCTGCCACGATGAACCCAGGAATGGGATCACTCTCAGATCCCGGTTCGTGATGAAGCCGGCCATCTTTCAGACATGCCGGCTCCATCACTGTGGGGAATCGGGGAGGGGGCTGGGCTGCATGGTGCGACGTGCAGCCGCATGGCCAAGCCCCCCCCCCATTCTCCCTTGTCCGGCCACCTACGGGGAGACAGGCAGGCATAATGGCCAATGAGACTGCTGCGCCCGATCCCGTACCGTGGTTCGGGGCGTGATTCCGGACTGACGTTACTTTTGCCCCTTTCCCAATAGTGGCCAAGCTAACCACGATTCTGGAGGTGAAGCCAGACTCACCTCCAGAATCGTGGTTAGGTTTGACCCCCGCCAGAGATTCAATGTGGTGAACATCTGGCTGGGATCAAACAGACGTTCACAGGAACGCCACCACCACAGGGATCCACTGTGATCCACTGTGGTGAAAGGCGTTTTTGTAACATCTGAAATTACCCTATATCTCTTAGCTCTGGCAGACTCTAATTGAACCTGTAGGTGAAACTGAATATTCCATGGCAGTTTCAGAAATAGGCCTCGTCTATCCTCTGATTCCTGAAATTACATCTGCTCTTGGGTGGAGCGATGGAATTGTGCAATATTGATGTTACCCATCCTGGAAATGGCACGGTAGATTCTGCAGTAAACTTCAAATTTCTAAATCCAGATCATGATCCCAAGCACTTTCAAAGCTCCTGAACTAGAACTGGTTGCTGTACCTTAGCTCAATAGTATACTAATGGCATACAACTCTGCTCGTAAGGTCTGGGTGTGGTTTTAATATGCCCATATTAATACCCTTTCTTAACATTTATTTTGTAGACTTTCTGTTTATTTTCTACATAAATAAACAAAATCTGCCAATGTTTTAAATTTTAGAGCTGAAACTCGATCTTAATTTTTTCTTGATACTTTCCAGGTCAAGAATTTTTCTCAATTTACCTTTTACAGTTTACCATGATTTACCATTTACCATGATTTACTATGAACCATATACCAATTTACTGTGTACCGGCGCTTACTATGTAGCACATTCATCCCAGCAATGTTTATATGCAAAATGGCTACCCTTTTTCAAAATGGCGTCAATGCTGCTGGCTCCAACTTAGAAGAGGTGTATGTGCAGAAAAGCTGCAGTGGCCCATTTTGCGCATGCACATGACAAGAAAAAAGAAGTACATGGTAAGCAGTACATAGTAAATCATGTTAGATGGTAAATCACGGTAAAAAGTAATTCCATGGTAAATGGTAAATAAAAAAAAAAATCTTGACTGAGATCTTGAACTATTACTAAGATCTTGAACCATTACTGAGATCATTCCAAGATCTCGGTAATGATTCAATCTCATGAGATTTTCACAAGAAACTAAATTGATTCTTGTTCCAGCCCTAGGTTAAACAACTGAATCCATCCATATTTAGACACCTACATAAGTGGCCTAATCTTCTTTTTTGTGCATTTTGTGAGGCGTAGGAATGTTCAGAATCTCGGTGCGACTGAAGGTTTTCTGTTTCATACAGACAAGTTCAAACGTTCTTCATTTGCTTTTATTTAATATTACTGGACTTTACACAGTGTTAGGCCACATTCACATGAAATGACACTTACCTAGGGGTAAAGAAAAAACCTGGGCTGCTCTAACCTGGTGGTTAGTTTAAACTCTGCTCCATATTATCACATAGGAGTGGCCAAATGAACAAAGAGGCATTTGGCACTGCATGTGGTAACTTACTCCAGGGTAATTTACCACAACAGTAAATTTACCACACAATTTTATACAGTGGTACATTACCACACACTCAGTGTTTGTGTGACTGCTTCTATCTAATAAGATGTAGAAGGGTTAATTTTGGGGCGGGGTAAGCTCTATTTTGTGTAGACAGTAATCATGATCCAATGTATTGAAGAAAGCGGAATTTTGATATCTGAGGAACAGAGAGTCTGGGATTTTAAGGCCATTGGCATCAATCAGCTTTTGAGTCAGGCTTGAAATCAGGGGCAAAGTAGGAGCACCTGGTGAAAGGGTTTTGCATTCTCTACAAAGATCCAAAAAGGTTCTGGTAGAGGCATAAATGAACCTGAAGTCTGGAACCAACTTGGACCTGGTTTACAATTAAATTGCAATCCCCCCTGTCATGGGATTGGGGTCCCAGTACCCCACTCTAGACTGTCATGACTCAGCTTCCCTGGCTTGCAGCTCCCACTGGATCAACTCTCTCTCTAGAACTGATTGAGCCTCCAACAGGTGAACCTTCTTGTCACCTTTTCAGCCACAGAGTTTCCCAGCACAGACTCTCTAGGTTTGCCTGTATTTGTAAACACAGAATTAACTCCAAACTGTGTCCTGCCAATGTTAGCATTTATCAATTCCACTGGACCATACTAAGTTCAGTTAAAAGAAGTTTAATGACTAAATCATGAATAAGCATGCAGTACAAGATTATACTCGAGAGTGCAGAAATCAAAATAACATAACCAAAAACAAATCCCTATCTGTACTTGGATTCTCCTAACTTAGTCTTACCATAATCAAGGTCCAAGGGTATTCCAGTTTGTGTCAAAGCCAGTAGTGGAAAGCTTGGCCGGGAACAAGTATTAGTTTCCAAAAGACCTTACTTCATAGTTTCTCTGGTGCAGCCCATCTCTGGCTGATAAGGTGTGATGATGAAGATGAACTGATGAAGCTGAACTCTTCTTTATCTTGTCTCCCCCCTGCCCCCTTAAGTACTTTTCCAGGGCCCTTTATTTGATTTTCCCGCCAGGTGACTCTGTGCTTTCAGTCACGTCCACAGGAAGAAATCCACTTGCAACTCAATGACCTACCGCTAGTGTCTGCAGAAGTGTTAGGCTTTTTCTGATTACACACTTGCTCAAGGTCGTGACTTAACATTTCTCCATTGCATAAAGTGAGTTTCTAGTTCTCACCTTTTACATTACATACATGTTTAACTTTTACCTTTATATATTTGTTAAACCTGTAGTTTACAATGTAGCCCAGTATCTCCTTATCACAGCACCCTTATTGAAATCAATGGGAGTTTTGCCATTGGCTTGAATGGATTCAAGATCACAGGCTTAGTGTGAGGAATTATGGACATGAATTCAGACTTTAATTGGAATTGGGGGGAAATAATACTATGTTACAGTTAGCCTTACCCATCTATAAAAGTTTACAGACTTTTGCACACACTTTTTTAGTTAGAAAAGGAAGAGAGAAAAAATGAGTCACACTTTCAGTAGATACGTTTCAACTGTGAACTTAAGCAGAAGGAAGTGATAATTATCACATACATTAGGGCAGGAGGCAGCATGTAATTAAAATGAAGGGGAAAGGGAAACAGGAGGAAACTCTCATGTAATTACAGGCAATGGGATAAAAGTGATAAGCCCTGATCTTAGCAGCAGAATAAGAATTTTTCTCCAGAGTGCCTCCTAAAAAGAAAATAAGGTGACATTTTGAAGTATCTACTGTGAATGGACACTAGATAGTGGATTGTCAGTCAAGAAGTGGGAAACTTACCAAGGAAAATGATTGAATTAAACAAGCAATATAAAAAAACCGAAGGAACACCAGAATGTATTACTTGGGAATCTGAGAAGGGCGTGGGTTGGATTTTCAAAGGTTTAAAGGAGCAGTTGGGTGCGTAATAGTTAGATACTCTTCCAAGTAAAATTAGACTAAGTGAATCGGGGCAGGGAACCATCTCTAATTATGACTGTCCAGCACCAGGCACATTATTAATTATTCATGATTACCATTAATTATGATGGCACAAGCAATGTAGCTGATGCTGTCCAATAATAAAGAGACAGGTTCCTACCTCAAAGGTTTACTAGGGGAGACAAGGGAGAGATGAACATAGGGAGAGACAGGGATATATTCATGAATGAAGTGGAGAAGTTACAGGTGTACGTGCTTAGCAGGGATACCAGGAAATAAGTGGAGAAAAATAGGGGGGAGGGGCAAGACCATGAACAATTATGGCCTTTTTCAAACAGATCCCACCCCCTCGCCCACGTGTGTGTGTGTGTGTGTGGCATCTATTTGACCACTGCGGCAGGTGCGTAGGGGATGGGTGGGTGTTCATTTGAACGCCATGACTGGTGGGTGGGGGATGCATGTGCACTCCCGTGCTCCACCCACCTCCACCCATCACCCACACACAGAGCAACGGGAACCAATGTCGGATGCTAGCCGGTGGGTGGAGGTCCATGGGAACACACCCCACACACCAAGCCATCCCCTCATGCACCTGCGCCCATTAGAAAAGGGCCTATGATGCTTCCACTACTTAAATAAGTAATCAAATGCTGCCAGTATTACTTCTACTACTGCGTTTATCCATTTGAGGGCCTCCTACAGCCTCCCGGGAGTTCATTACTTTTATTTGTGCAATCAGACTTTCATGTTTTGAAAAAAATATAAAAAGGGGGGGGGGGGGACACATTTTTTGCTATTAAAATAGAATTACACAAACTTAAAACAAAAGAAGATATTCCAGTAATTAATTTACCAATTTAGAAAATAAAATGACAATATTCTGCATCATTTGCTTCTTTATTCTGTTAGTCAAGTAGACAACGGTTGCTACTGGCAACACATGGGGAACAGGTGAATTCAGCAAATCTAATTTGTGCCCCAAGGTTAAGTGCCCCTTTCTGCTGAGGTACAGAAAAACCACTGATCCCTTAATGACTCATCAAAAATGGCTGATAAAAAAACCTATGCTTAAAAAGAGCGTCCTCTTTCCTAGAGTTGAAAGGACACTGCAATAGGTAAAAAGGGACTCCCATTTCTACCCCTAAAGGCAGCTGCTTCAGGTTACGCTCAAAGCATAAAAGGGTGAATAATATGAAGGTTTGCGAGTTCTTCCAGGGAAAATTCAAATTTGAGTGTTCTTTATGAGTAAAAGCTGGGGGGTGGGGTTGGATTTTTAATTGTTGGTCGTTGCCAAAAAAATTCCTAGGAACTATCTTCCGGACCCTGCTGTCCTGCTACTCTGTGATCCCTTATCAAAAGGGAGCTGTGATGTCATGAACTTTACCCTTTCTTCTCAGCTCCCATTGGTTGGCAGGGGATTCAGTGTTCCTTATCCTTTGTCTCATTTGCCACTCACAGTAGGAAGCTGATGATGAGGCAACTCACAATAACGTCAGCAGAGGGATACTGCACCGGATGCTGCAGAAAAGTGTGTGTGTTCGGTGGGTGGGTGGGGGGAATAGTGCCAGTTTCAAAGTCTGATATCACCCAGGATGAACTGGAATTCATAAAGCAGCAAGCGACTCTTGCTGAAGAAGGAAGAGACATTAAGATAATACAATGCCATCATTCTGATTTAGCAGCTTGCTGCTTTTCACCCACTCCATTTAATAGGGAAGGGAATTTCAGATTTAATTAGAACCGAATCAACCCAAAAATGGCCGGTTGGGTTCTGAAATTTTGGTTCTTGATTTTGTTTTGGGTGATTCACTTTTTTTGCATTTATTTTTTTTCTCCGGTGCAACACTCCCCCACCCCACCCAGAAGAAAGCGCAATGCAAAAAAAAACCCCAAATCTGAAACAGAATTGAGAACAAAAATTCTTGGAGAACCGAATTTGAAGAAAAAGAAAATCCAAAATTTGCCCCAGGGGTCCCATCCATACCACTTATACTTGGGAACTGCTGGTGCTAAAGATAAAATCTGGATAACAACTGACCACTTACCTGTATCTAAGCTTTTTATTGGCATGGAGCATCTGCTTCTAAAAAAGATTGATTGCGAGGTATCACTCTCTCCAACTACCACCACGCCTCTTCAGCCAACAATGCTTCCCAATCTCTTTTTTTCTGCTGCAGCAGCCTCTATTCTTAAATCAGTAGCAAATCCTGCCTCTGCAGCTTTCAGATACTGTCTACATAGCCATCAATCTCAGCAGGATGGAGGGATATACCTAGAGTCAGGATGAAAGAGAGAACAGATGATGAGTGAATCCAAAACAAGGTGAATGTAAAGCAATTTTAATGTTCTAGAACACTGATCTCTTACATACTTGCACACACAGACAAAAACACTACTTGGTTTTGTAAAATGCATCTGAAGGGTGCAGTGAGACAAGTCTGACTGAGACAGATTCCTGCATGCCCCGGGGAGGGTAATTTCAGCTGCCACACTCTAGGGCCAGCATGGAGAGCAAGGCAGATGGTCTGTCCCCTGCGGGGAAAACTGGGTGGGCAGGATGCTGTTGGCAGTCCTGCAACACCCCGTGGTGGGCCGCAGCGCTGGCCACATACGCTGGTGCCCAGCCCTGCCCCACCTGCAGCCCACCCCGGGCTGTGACACGACCACATACCCACCATGGGAATGGTGATAGTGCTTGCTGCTCAAAGTCCCATGGCAGACCTCACCATGGGACAGGGCAGACGGGGACTGGGTCCAAAAGCAGTGATGTACTACTGAGTTTTGGGAAGCTTTACCCCGCTTTGGGTAAGACTGCTACACCCTGCATCCTCAGCATTTTTCAGTGGACGCAGGGCATAGCAACCAGCTGCTCACCTCGCCCCAGGGTGGCATGAACATCTGGCAGCTGCTGGGCAAAGGAAAGGTTAATTTGCAGATGTAAGCTGTGGAATGGAATAGAAGCTGTTTTGTATTATTGCCTTTTGGGGGGCCACTTCAGTGAGGGTCACTAACTGTGTAAGCCCTGAAATGGAGGCTTTCAGCACAATAATTCCTCACTGTAAGCTTGGCCTCATATGAAGGATTGAAAAGGGACCAGTTGAGAGCGCAAGGTGGTCACCCAATCAGAATGCAGGAAATAGGTTTGAAAGGTCCAATAGAATGAGAGACATCAGAAATGGAGGGAAAAGAGAAGGGTTTGGAGTGCTGTATGCAAACGTTTCATATTTTTTAGATTACATTAGGAATTCCCAAGCTATTCTGTGCAGTTGATGTAACTAATATGTAACTTTGTGTAGCATGTGCAGAGGGAGATGGGATATAAAAGACCTATGTGCCTGAGGGGTCTGTTCCACTTCTTCCTCTGGATATCAGGGAAAGGGTTCGGCTGGTAACACGCATACACCCCACCAAGGCCTAACTGGTTCACAACGCCCTCGCAGAGGAAAGAAGATCCTGCCGCCATTGTGACCTCTGTATGGCAGCTAAGTTTGTTCATTGCCATGTTGTCAACCTCTTCAATAGTGAAATCACTATTTATGCAGCAAATCTGGTAGTCTGCCTCTTCTTTGGGCGGTGACAGACATGCTGACTTCCTACACAAAAGCTTTGGGGTTCCCATTAATAAGTCACAGAGGTCCTAGGCGGCGCAGACCCAGAGAAGTGGTTTTTCATCACCCATTCAGGATCCACCCAGTACACATAAAATATAAGGAAGTTAATGTGCAGCTTTCACTTATTTATTTCCTCATAGAAAACACATAGAGCAAGGGACGGTCTTATCATTTGTCCATAAAACCCATTATATTAGGAATTCCCAAACTGTTAGTCATGACCCCAAGCGGGGTCATGCTGTCTGTAGGCAGAGTCATGATAGCAACAATATTTGAAATACTTAGCGTGTCTTTGTGGCTTTCTGGAATCATGGAGGTATATTTAAATCTCAAAATGGGGTCAGGTAGGCCAAATTTTGGGAACCATTGCATTTAAGGCCCTTACGTGGGGCTCATCTTGTAGAAGGACATGCAACTCATATTCTCCTTAGCAATTACTCCATTGTACAAGAAGCTTGGAAGAAGTTTTATGAATCAACAGAATAGCACTCAAAGCAGGCATCAGAATTAGGACAAACCATGGAAAGAGAATGACTTCAAAGCTAAATTAGCAGTTGGCATAGAGGAAAATCTGTTAAACTAAATGGAGTTGCCACAAATATTTATTTATTTATTTGTATTATTTTAACCATTTTTTACCCCGCTCCCATCCTGTCTCAGGCAGCTCGGGGTGGCTAACATACAAAATAAAACAATATAAAACATATAAAAAACCACTAAAATAATCACAAATAACTAATGGGGGAAGTAAAACAAAAGCAACCTCCCCACCCTAATCCCACCCTTCACCTTTTACTCATCTCCCTCACCACAAGCCTGGCAGAACAGCCACGTCTTACACAGGAGGAGAGGTCCGGGAACACCCTCTCCATAGTTGCGCCCCCGAGCAACTCGGGGGACTTTGAGAAGGGTGCTCCCGGCGGACTGCAGGGGCCAATCCAGTGCATAGGGAGTGAGGCGATCCTGCAGGTAGGTAGGGCTGAGACCATGTAGGGCTTTATGAACTCAAATGTTTAGTGCAGGGGTGGGAAACGGTTTCTGTCTTGTGAGTCTCTTTGGACGTTTAGTGCAAGCTCTGAGAACCACATAGGAGATAGATAGTTGGAGGTACCTCCAGGATAGGTGAAGGAAGGAGAGGGTTCAGATGATGGATCCATCCCTTGTCCTGGAGTACAAGTCTTCATCTCTGCTCCCTTCCACTGATTCGAGCACTCACTTGGTGCTTGAGGAGAGGGTCTGGATTCACGGGCCAGGCAGGAATTGGAAATGGGCCAAGTAACAGACAGAAATGGGCCAGATTTGCCCTGGGCTATAGTGTCTCCACCCCTGGGTTAGTGTATTGACCCTTGTATTTGTCTGGATATTTTTTTTAAATGGTGTGAATTAAAAAGAGGCATTTCCAACCCCACCTCCCCCAAAACGAAAAACAAAGAAACCATTTGCAGCAACAAGAAACAATTGGAAGGGCAATTTGTTGCCATTGTAAAGAGCTGTGTCCTTTGAAAAATGTCCCTTGTACAGACAATGTTCCCAAGAGATTTTAAGAGTCTCATAAAAGCTAATGGTGGATGCTCACAATATTGAATAGCCTGGGGTGGGGGGGTGGGAATACTAATACATTTTTAAAAATTCATTTCACTTTTCAATGGAGGTCTAAACTGTGGGTGAGTATAGACACGGGCCTAACTATAGGGTTTCTTTTGACAATGCCAGTTAAACCACCAATTAATTTGGGTCGAGATCCTTTTAGGAGCCAAAGAAGCCAATGAATAATAGGAAAATAACAAAGATATAACTGGGAGACAATTGGAGTAGTCATATGCTCTACGTTAGACTTAAAATATGGGCCCTTCACTTTTTTTCTATCGTGAAGCATGATATGACATTTACCAATGGTGTCCAAAGTTTCCAACCCCAAAAAAGACTTAAATATCGATCAAATTGGAAATTTGTTTTCCATTCACAAAACTTGGCAAGTGAAATTCAAAGAGACGGGGGGAATGTTTTTTTAGAAATTTTAAATTTTGATAATTTGATTATTTTTATTCTTAATTTTATATTCGGTTTTGATAATCTGGTGACTTGTTATTGATTGTTTGTTGCAAAATGATACAGGGTACGTTACTTGATTGCACAAGTGAGCTGTAACAAATTAAAATTTAAAAACTTTTTCCATGCCAAAATTGTCATATGGCTGAAACAGACGCATGTGCATGAAAGCAGACAGTCACACAAATCTTTCCTGCTTCATGAATGGCTAGTGGAGGAGGGGCTTTGTAGTCTTGGCTGCTGAGATTCTGAGGATCATCTGTGATTCAACAGCTGAGACTTGGGTGCAATGATGTCAGACAATTATTCAGGCAGCCTGAGGGCCAGTATATCCCTGGCTGACAGCCACATTTGCATTGTCCAAGAGCTACACATGACTCCCAAGCCCATAGTTTGAACCTGTTAAACAACTTCATTGTTCCATCTAACCATGCCTGCACTTATTTAATTCCTTTAAAAAAAAAATTTAAATCCGTAGAATGGAATTAAACAAAATCTATTCTGGGCATCCTGGATATTTTAAATGCATTAAAATAAACTGACACATCAAGCAATACCCCACCCCTCACTTCACAATAAATACTGAGCAACAAGAAAAGTGTGAATTGAGTTGACTCCCTCTCTCCCAGAGATGCATGTTCACTTCTACACACTTTGAGATGATTCTGTACTGTTTTAACACTGTCTTTTTATTGTTAGTCTATTGACTAACAATAGGCCAATATTGTTGCTCTATTGGCTAACAATAAACATTTATTTAAAAAAAAAAAAAGGTGATGAGCACTTATTGTCAATTCCAGTGGTTTCGATTACGAGCTCTGACATCCATTCCACCATCACACTAAAATGATGAGTGCAAATGTGTTGGAGCCAAATTGAGAGATAAAGGTGGTCAGCACTTATAATACTAAAGCCCTTATTTGTTAAATCCATAGTAGTAGTCATAGCAAGTACTATAGTGTTTTATATCCATAGTTATATCAATGACCATAGTTTCTAGCATGTAGTAAGCCAGAAGAACATGTCGAAGTAAGGGAATCCAAGTCTGAGTTGACCAATAGCCTAAAGTATTAAAAAACAAGAACTCCATATTAGCTGAAGGAGTAGGAGGGGCAAGAGGCATTGTGGGAAGGGGGTGACTGGTGAGACACACCCCAGTGTGCTTGAATGTTGTCGAAGACTAGTCCAGTGGCTGTGAGCTTGGTTGGTGCTTGTGTGCAAGTGTCCATGCAAATTCTGAGGACAGGATTGCAAGCAAGTTGGAAGCAGTGCATCCCAACATTCTTGTGAGACAGGATTATGGTCAGACCAGGAGCACCACACCTTACCAGGCAGCTGGTAAAGGCATAGCACCCAGGACCGATACAGCCCAACAGGTCTGCAAATATCTATGTGCCCTATCATGGAACTGGAAGTCATAAGTTAGGACAAAGTTAAAGGTTCTAGAGGCATCCATGTAGGAGGCTTGAAGTTATTCATTCTCTGTGTTGTTTTTAGTTTGTTTGTGCCCATTCCCTTGCCTAACTTTCTTTATAAATGGTGAGAGCCTTCCTTGAGGTGAACTGGGTTTTTGGTCAAAGAACCTGCGTACTCATTTGGCACTGCTGTAATGGATGTTTTGGGATGAAATGCCTCAGTGGCATAACAAGGCTGCACAGGGTCCAGGCTCAGATCCGAATTATGGGTTCCCTGTGGGGAAGGGGATCGGATCTCCAGGGTGGGGCTTACCTTGTGGGGTGCCCCCCCCTTAGAGGCGCTCCAGCTGGGACCTCTGTAAACTGCCACTATGAGATGGGGAAGTCAGTTGGGAACCCACCAAGAGCCATGCCATTACTCCATGGGGCTTGCTGGAAGACACCATCAGTTGGGGAGGCTGCCTGAGAGCCTCTGCAGCCTGCCATTGCTGCTGGGAGGAGGGGGGGAGGGGGGAGAGTGGCTGAGAACCCTACTGAAGGCACTGCCACTGCTGCAAGCTTCAGAAACAAGCATCCTCCAGTGGAGTTCCTGGATTGGCCCTCAACATTCTTCTACGCAACAGCAGTAACTTTTGCTAGATGGTTATTGGTCAACTCTGGTTTACTCTCCCTGCAGTGCCACCCCAGCTCCCAGCATGCCCTCACCCTTCCAGAAGCAGTCCCGCAAGTGTTTTCAAACTGGATAGGGCCAGGACTCTGCCCTCCTCCCATTACTCTGAAAACTTTCTTCTGCATGGGGCCCTTTGCAAGTAACCTGTGCACTGCTAATGAAGTTTCCGAGTGATGGGAATTGAGGAAGGAGGCAGAACGTTGGTCCCACTCCTACTCCATCCCTCACTCTTATTGAACATTTCCTGGTGGTGCCCTGGCCTCTTGAAAAGGGCCTACCAGAGTGTGGGGCTCAAGCTTAAAAGAGCCCCCTTGCACCCTGGTAGTTATGCCACTGAAAGTCAATGGCATTTTTACATACACCTCAAAGTTCTGGATTTTTCAATCTTCTGGGTTTACAAGTAAGTTCTGGATGAATTTTTCTCACACATAAACACACACTGCCCTGAGGCAGTTCCTGGATGCATTCTTCACACAAACACTACCCTGAGGCAGCCTAAAGTAGCTGCAGCTGTAGATGTGAGGGGCTGCCATGGAAGCCAAGTGACCACAGCTGCCTGGAGCAGAGTGGTTTACCAGGAGAACTTTGTACACACAAAAGTTCTGGGAGAAGTTCTATGCAGAAGTTCAAAGAGCCAGATGTTTAAGATTTGGGTGAGTGATTTAGACACACAGAAAGCACAGGATGTAACAGCAAACATCCAGGAGAAATGTGTGTGTAAAAACACTCATTGTGTGAATGCAAGTTTAATAAAGATTCTAGCAAAGTACAAAGTCAAGAGGAGAATTTAACCTTTCTGAGTTGTCAGGGTGAAGAAAATGTTGTTTGTCTGAAAAACCAAGTGCAAAATGAAACAGCTAAGCCTGATTTTGAACTATGATGCACTTCAAATTACTACCTTTGCAAAATGTTATTTAACAAAAAAATAAAAAAATGAAATCCATATCCTCAAGGAGGCATCAAAAAGTCAATGGTCCTGAGGCAACAGGGGGGTGTTGTTCCTGCAGCAGTGAAAGAAAATGCTGTCATAACTAATGGAATGGAGGGAGCGGCCATGTATTCAGGAAAGAAAGCAGACGCATGCTTTGATTGCTGCAGTGGAGAGACTGGGTAATAGAGTTCTCTGGGGATGGAGCTTATAAGAGCTTATCCAAATAGAGCTTGAGTAAGAGACAAGGTAATGGTCGGGTAAATAACTTCTATGATGCCTACACAACACCCAACAAAGGCTAGACAACTGATGTATTGTGATCTCCTCCTGCCCCCCACCTTAGACCAACTCTTACAGTGTTCCCCACCTTGGTCTTCCATTTAGTTGTATCCACCTATTGTTTTTTCTCTTTCAATTTAGGTTGCATGTTGTTTTTTTGAAGACAGGAGCCATTTTTTCATTAACTCTTTTGTTGCCCTTACACATCCCCTCTGCAGTCAAAACCAGAGGTATTATAGATCATAGCAATACTAATGATGGTCATCAATGTCCTAACCAGACTTGCTTGTCAGTATGACCCATTGAAAACAATGGGGCTTTCTCATGAGTAAGTACACTTAGGTTTGCCGTCATTAACAACAAAAGTCAGTAGTCAAGCAGAACCTCTGAAGCATGCCAAACTGGATCTCCCTCATCCTCTTCAATTCAGACTGTCTCTTATTCAACTTCCTCTCTATGACTGCAGTCATAACTCCACTTACTCTTACGGTGGAGTAAGTACAGCTAGAATTTCAGCCTATGTTTTTGTCCTTTTTGTCCACCCATAGAGCTCCAAAGGGCCCCAAAAATGTATTCAGTCAAAAAACTAAGGGAATTTCATTATATCAACAAGTCCTATGAATGTTAACAAACAAGATGGTAGCCCACACCAGGTGGGCTACCAAGAAGCTTCGGCTTCTTGACTCTCCCAGCACTCACAGTTCTTCCTTTCCCACAGGTGATCAACGGGGACCCAGAGTGGCAGTGGCAACGCAGGACCAGCCCAGCAGGAACAGCAATGGCCAGATGAAAAAGGTGAGTCTCACTGGTGAGACATGAACCAGTCCTGGCAGCAGGCCAAGAACTTGAGGTTCAGATACAAAGAGATCCAGGACAACAACTTTGCCTATGACCATGGGAGGCAAACATCACTCTATTACAAACTCCTTGACCGGTTTCTCAGCATTAATGGAGACATTATTGCATCCCACCTAGAGGTGCAACCGGGCACCTGCAAAAATGGACACCCAATCAAAGCTGGAGTGGTGGATTTGACCCAGTTGCATTAAATGCAACCTGCATGCACCCCCACTATGACAGTGAGAGGATACCTATGGGGCAACCAGGAGTGGCTCAATCAGATGGCAGAGATTAATCTCTTGGAGGAAACAAATTACTTGAGGCACAGGGAATGTGAACCAATGCAAGGAGAGGTTTGTTGCCCTATATGAGGTTTGGACACTCGGAGAAGTGCAGAGCACCCTTGCGAGTTGGGATGTTTTTCGCCTCCACTGTATGATAGTTAGGGATGTGCAAACACCAGGGGTTCGGTGTTTGGCCTGTTCGGGATTCGGCCCCCCTGAAACCATTCGGGTTCAGGCTGTTCGGCCCAAACCTGTTCGGTTTCACCAAACCCATTCAGGGGTGCAGGGGGAAACCCAGTTTCCCCTCCCCGCTCCAGACTACATGGGTGGAAGGGGTGCCAGGGCTCACCTCCCCCCCACCTAAGCCCAGCCTGGTAATTTTTTTAAAAAATCCCCACCCCGGGGATCGACTTACCTGGTGGTGCGGGCTCTGATCCCAGGTCCAACAGTGGCAGCAACAGCGGGTCCAGCTCCGGCGGGGCTCTGGAGTGCTTCAGGTTTCTACTCGGCCTTCCAGGTCTGACCCGGAGGTCTGACTTGGAAGGCCTAGTAGAGGCCTGAAGCCTAAAGTGCTCCGGAGCACCACTGGAGCTGGACCCGCTGCTGCTGCCACTGCTGCTGCCTGCACTAGACCATGGGCCAGATCCTGATCTACCCGGTGGTGCTGGGGGTCCAGCCCCGGGTCTGGCGGTAGCAGCGGCAGTGGCTCTGGTGGTGCTCCAGAGTGCCACCGGAGTCGGGCACACCACCACTGCCACCATCGCCACCAGACCCAGGGCCAGAGCCCCGGCACCACCAAGTAGGTCGATCCCTGGGATGGGGTGTGCTTTTTCTTTTAAAAAAATAATAAAAATTTTACCAGGGTGGGCAGGGTGGGGGAGGAGGTGAGCCCTGGTGCCCCTTCCGCAGGTTTAGAGTCTGGTGGTATTATTGGAGGCGGTTCGGGTTCATGGTGTTCGCGAATGGCCCAAACACCCTGAGTTTGGGCCGAACACTGAACCCCCAAACTCTGTTTGCACATCCCTAATGATAGTGCAGAAGATGCTAGGGAGGGAGTATGCTCGTATAATTTGGCTACTACTAACAGACATAAAAAGAATTGTTCTGCTGTGGTACCTACAGCACAAGGAATTAAATTCTATTTTAAGCAAATGGTTTTGCTTGGCGTACCATCAAGTGTCCTCAGACTACTTGTATTGTATTCTCAGTTTGTATAATATCAGTCCTGTGTAGGGATGGACCATGGCTCAAGTAGTAGAGTGCATACTTTGTGTTTATAAGGTCCAAGTTCAGTCCCTGGCATATCTGATTCAGAATTTTTGGTAGCATGCCTGGGTGAGGCCTCTGCTAGGGATCTTGGAGGGTCTCAGGTAGCATGCCTGAGTGAGGCCTCTTCCGGAGACCCTGGAGAACTGTATTTGAGACCCTGCTGCCGTGTCAGGTTGTGACAATATTAAGCTAGGCTGAACCATTGGTCTGACTCAGTTAAGGCCTCAGAGTGACCACAGTTGCACTGCACTGTGATGCCTTCTCTGTTAAAACTATATTTCCCCCCAACACTCAGAGTCTGAAAACAGTTTTATGTAGTCACGCAGGTATCAGACACAAGGCTCACTCATTAATTTTTTTCTGTTAATTCCGAACTAAACAGGTGCAAAGCTATAAAAAATTGAAATAAGGTTAATTCACTTCTTAATGATGTAGAAAATGTTCACTTTCCCTGGGAAAAAAAATGATCTTTTTCTGCTATCACTGCAGCTTGCTCATTTAGCTAACTGTTGGTGCTAATTCGTGTTACAACTACACTTTTTTTATGTTTGACTGTTGTTAGAAGTCTGCCCCTGGAAATAATAGTAAAAAAAACACAGCCCAGCAATGGCCCTGATCCCGAATCCACATATTATTGTGATTAGCCCCATCAAATTGTCATGGGTATAGCTGGTAACATCTGAAGGGGCTACTAGTTTGGTAGTAGTTGCAGGATCAAGCCCTGTGTTCTGAGGACCAGACTGGAATACCATTTCCCACACTGAGATTAGTTCCTTGAAGTACAAGTAATTCTTTTTATCTCAGTGGGAACCTGGATCTCTACATGTGCCCAAACAGGCACATTGCAGTTTCTCCCTTTCACCAGCAGTCCCACCCAGGAATGCTTCTTCTGAATTACTCAGGAAAGGACCATCCTCAGATTGACCTTGTCAGGCACTGAAAATAAGGTCAGGAAAAGGGCCAGGGAAGATTAAAGCAGGATCAAGGCCTTATTAATGGCAAAGCAGGGCAGGGGCAGATGTGGGCAGTGCTGAGCAAGTGGGAATCAGATCAGAGATCAGTTGGGACCAGGAACAGGAATTACAGATATTCCAACCAACTTCCTGTTGCTACCAGCCAGGCTTATAGTCTGGCTGGCAGCCAGACAGGAAGCTGGGATGCAGAGCAAGGCTGGGAACAGACAGCAGGAGTGGTGTTGTTAGGGAGCATGGCAGCAGTGGGTCTGGAGGAGAATAGCAATGCCTAAACCAGGGAGTTAAAATGGTGCTGCAGGGCTGGTAGCAGCTCCAGGACCCCGGCCAGTGCAGGTTCGAGGCAGCTTTCCCACGTTACACAGTGAGGTATTATAATGACTGGAAATAATACTGTAACGAAAACCAAATGTGGCTTTTAACAACATCTTGCAACATGAAAGGGGAATAGAGCGTTCACACATTACAAAAATTGTGGAATTATAATACCTTACCTGGTATTATCTCCAGTAATTATAATAACCCATTGTGTAATGTGTGAAAACAGCCCGAGTCTTTGCACATCCAGAAACACTATCTATAAACATTTCTCAGAGCAACTCGATGTTTATCTGGCATGTGCTGCTTTGGAACCTACCAAGAGTATTTCAGCTTTCTTCCCTGCTGCTCTTTCCTGTCCCAAGTTCTATGTCACTCCCCACACTGTGTCCACTTCCATATTTGGATCTATGACTTGTTTGTGCCTACCTCCTGGTTATTATTATTAATATAGTGCTTTCGGTGTTGTACGCTCTTTTAAGTCCTAATCTAGATCACTTTCACAACAACCCTGCAAGACACCTCATTTTTATTCCCATTTTACAGATGGTGAAGTGAGGCTGAGAGCTAGGATGAAACCAAACATGCAGCTGATACACCAGCAACATGCTCTGGTAGGGTCAGATCATGACAAAGAACTGATGTGTGCCCGACTGGGCCGGCTGGTGAGCAGTTCCCCCCCCCCCACTCGGTGGGGAGGGGGGAA
Source organism: Sphenodon punctatus (assembly GCA_003113815.1). Taxonomy (NCBI): domain Eukaryota; kingdom Metazoa; phylum Chordata; class Lepidosauria; order Sphenodontia; family Sphenodontidae; genus Sphenodon; species Sphenodon punctatus. The sequence goes on from QEPC01013262.1 coordinate 295,003, forward strand.
CAAAATGAATATGCATCCAGCTGGTCCCACCTCTGGTGCACCCCTAGTACCATGCCCCACCATGATAGGCAACCATGGTGGCCAACAATGAGTAGTGGCAACCCCTATGCCATGGCAGGGATGGTGGCACGAACAAACGCCTGGGCCCACAATGGTCCACTATGACCTGCCTGGCTAGCCCTTGGCCTGGGCTGTGGGCCAGGGCCCAGGATCATCCGGGGACCACATCTGGGCCAGCCACCTACCCAAGCCGGGGAAGGAAGCAACAGGCCCACATCTGGTGACCCAAAAACCAATGTGAGAGTGAGACCCCAGCCCAGGCGGGCCATAGTCATATCATCACCCATAGTGACTTCGTCAAGGCCACCCAGTGAGTTCCTGGCCAATACAGGATTTGAACTCTCTCATCCCAGTCCAACACCTTATCTACCAAGCTACACTGACTCTCACTAGTTATATATCTTTTCTCCTTTCTTTCCTGCTTTCACTCTTTGATCCCATCTCTCACTCTGGGGGTGCATTTTGTGCCTTTGTTCCTTTCCTGTGTTGTGGAATGATCCTTACAGCTCATTGACAGCATGACTTTCATTCCTGATCTCCAGCTTACTCCTTCGATGCTTCTCTAGCTTTCTCTCAACTTGTGACCCGGACTAGCCCTGACTTAGTGCCTTGCTTGCTCCCACTGACCTGGTTGGTGTGTGGACAAGTCAATCTTCAGCAAAAGAGCTTGCACAACAGCTGGACCTGACACAGGGCAATGAGAGAGAAGGCCTCTTACTTCTGTTGCATTTGTAAGTGGTATCCGAGGGCCAACAAGCATTCATAAATACAATTTTATTTATTGTGATTTAACTAAATAGTTAAGTATGATTCAAGATATGGGTTAAATTATCTCTTGCTGACTTCCATGGAAACAGCTGCTATTAGCCATTTTTTAAATTCTTAAAACACACAGAAAAAGTCCTTGAAACAAAGATTTAAGCAAAAGCTTCATTTTACCGTGGTCTTTCCCTTTCATTGAGTTTTTGCTTGAGCTGGTGTAAATAGTTGTGTCAAATTAAGATTGTTCACATTTTCAAATTTGCAAAATTCATCCATGAATTTTAGTGCCCATTTCTGCGGCTATATGTGGCATTCACATGAAATATTTTGGTAATTTGGCACTTGCTATTCAATATTAAAACAACCCCCTCCCCTTTTTTTTTTACCTAAGCCAATTAAATTTTTTTATCGAACTTAACATAATTAAACTAAATGAAGCTGAAGAAGGCAAAGTTGAAATAATGAAGTTGGAATGACTGAACACAAACTGAAGTCAAACTGCCGGTTGCTCCATGGGTGGGTGTGGGTGGAGATGGGTGTTGACCGGGAGCAAACACTCACCAACACCCACCGAAAGTGGCGTTTACACAGATGCCCCCACCCATCTCCACCCAGGGAAATGCTCCCCACCCACTGGCCAACACCCATCTCCACCAGAGGAACTGGGTGGAGGCATCATGTGTGCACAAGGCCCATGGTGATTGGCTGAAGTGGTGCCCTGAAACATGTATAATAAAATGTAACACCCATTTTATGGGTGTTAGAGAGTCTGTGTAAAAAGGGCCTTACAGGGCTGCAGGTGTGCTCTATGGGTGACCTGCAACATGTATAATAAAATGTAATACACATTTTATCAGTGTTAGAGTGTCTGTGTGAAAAGGGCGTATATGGACATGATATACTGATTCAAGGAAGTGCTCTGACTGACCTCAGGGGCTGCGATGGAGCAAAGAGAAGGAGCGTAAAATATCAGATATGTTGGACCCAGGATGTTTAAATAAGCAAATACTCAGAATGAGATTAAAACATTACTAATTGTTTCAGGTCTAAATTTTATAGGGAAAACCACTTGTTTTATCATTATCACTTTTTGGTTGGTAATAACTGGAAGAAGTGAAAGTCAAGATGGATTGTGCTACTATTGGTCAAGCCCCAAAGAAAAGGAGACAATCTGTCAAAAAATGAGAAGGAAAAGAATAATAGATCTAAAAACCAGTGTCTGCTTTTGATGTTCTAATTTATTTGAAGTCTATCTACTGGGAAATGGCAAGCAAAGCACACTTATCGTTCATTCCAAAACTTGACAAACTTTTACCTGCAAGGGAGTGGATTGCAAGACGTGTGAGCTCCCATAGCAGGAATTCAGACGTGGTAAAATATACTCAGGTACTCTTTCAGCAGCACCCCTACCCGAGAAGCGACAAGGAATGCTTCCAATACATCAGGACAACACCCACTGGCAGCCATTCACTACTGATGGGATAATAGAATAGCACCACCATTGCTGGAAATATGCTCGTGGGAGTTTCATTGTTCCCTGCTGCTCAGCTGTTCAGCAACTATCAAGGAACTCCAGCCGATGTTGTCCCTTGCCCTGATTTACATTTTTATCTATTGCTATTTTATGTTTAGTCCTGTAATTTTAGTACGAATTGGCAGGAGTGCACAATATGACATGAAAGTCTTAGTGTAGTTAGAGTTCTGGAGGGTAGCCTGCCCTTTGAAAGGCAGAAGTTAAAAGGGAAGTTGACACTTCTCCATGATGGGGAGTGCAGACATCACACAACCCTGCTGCAGTTTCAAGTTCAGCAGAATGGAAGAGTAGGTAGGAGCCCTGGATGAGATGAGAGAGTGGGATGTGAAAGAGATGGTGACTTTTCTGAACGTTTGTGCACTGCCAGAAATAAACAGTCATTAATGGAGGCTGGTCCTTCCCTGACATTTTTTCTCATCACTGCCCCGGTGACACCGAGAGGATACCTGCATGGCCATCTGGAGTGCCTTGAGATTCATCTCTTGGGGGAAACAAGGGGACAATCTTTGGGGGGGGGGGGACATGAGAATTTGCACTCCAACATGCAGAAATTGAAAGGCAGAAGTTAAAAGGAAGAAGTAAGGTCTTGGAAATATGAAGCTATTCAGAGCCCTCATATCCAGATGAGCAATGGAAAAATACAAAGGAAGCTACCCCAAGAGGGTGGGAAGACTTGGGGGGGGGGGGGTTATGCCAAATTGTGATAAACTGGTAAATAATTTGATTGGATATTATATGTGAGTAATGATTATGGTAACAAGTCTCTAATCTGGATTTGTTAGAATACCCCAGTATCTGCTACAGCATTCTCAAAGGACATAAAACCTGGGTTTACTAAGTCCTTTGGGACTCTCTCTCTCTCTCTCTCTCTCTCGGTACTGATGTGGGTGTGGGTGAAAACAAATGAGACAGGGCTGAGTCAGATCCCCTGGCTGCCCCAGGAAGGGTCACCACAGCCACCACACTTTGTGCTGGCAGGGAGGGCAATTCAAATGATAGGGATCGGCGAACAGAATGCCGTTTGGACATTCGGTCGTTCGGTTCAAAACCCGAGTTCGGGTTCGGCTGTTCAGTTCAGCTGAACTTGGCTGAATATCTGAAAATAGCACTATCGATACCGAAACCGAAATTCTTCCGGTATCAGTATTTTTTTCCCTGAAACCACCCCTGGTGTCCACCCCTGGTGCCAGGAAGTCTGCTCCTCAGCTGCCTCCCCCTTCCAGTCATGTTTTTCCCACCCAAAGTCACGTTATTGTTGCCCCTGTGCTCATCCGAACTTTTCCGAACTGTTTGGACGTTTGAGCATTTGGTTCGGAAGTTCGGTTCGGTCGTCCGAACAGGCCGAGTTCGGGCCAAACTCCGAACTTCCAAACCACATTCGCACATCCCTATCAAATGAGCAGCCCCCCACCCCACCCCCCAGAAACAGGGTAGGGAGGCTGCCATCACAAGTCCTTTCATGTCACAGGTCATCAATATGGAGCTGTCCTCATGTAATAGGTCTCCTGGACCCCTACTGTGCATCAGGATTGGGCCCCTGGGAGGAGCTACCACCAAACAGATGATGGGAGGACAGAGGAGCATGCTTACTCTGACTGGGTGAGCATGCCAAACAGCTGATCGGGGTGGGAGGAGCATGCTCACCTCAGTTGTCAAACAGCTAATGGGGGGAACCTAAAGAAGCATGCTCACCTGGGCTAGTTTACTGTGCTCCGCCCCAATCAACTGTTTGGTGCACTCACCCAGCCTGAGTAAGCATACTGCTCCAACCCCTCTCCCCACACAATGTTGGTGAGCAGACTCCTTTGGGCTCGATCATCAGACTGCACCTCATGCACTCACTTCATGCCTTACCTATGCCACCGAGTCACTGTACCCTGCCTTTCTGTGAGGTCCTGCCAGTGCTGCAGCCCCCCCCCCAAGTAAGTGGCATCTCACAACTCATAGGCAGCCATGACTGTTCTAATACTTGGAGGAGATAGGGCCACCATCTTGGCTCTTGGAGCTTGCTGGTAAATGAAGTCCAGCATGTTTCCAGAGAGCCAGCGGGTAGGGATGGTGGGTCCTCTAGAATGGGAGGGGCAATGCCCCTCCTGGTTCACCAGGGCTCCCCCGGCCAGCGGCAGTTGCTGAAGCTTTAAAAATAAATAAAAAACAAAACAAAAAAAACCGGTCCCGGTATCGCGCTGAATATGTGGAGCCACCTCGAAGAACCTTGTTTAGCAAGGCAGAGACCTTCTGAAGGTCTCTGCCTTGCTAAAAAAGGTTCTTGGAGGTGGCTCCACACATTCCAGTGCGCACACAACCAGTGACTCACCCCCACCCCCCTGAAGGCTTCATAAGGAAGCCTTAATGGTCAAAAGGGAGCCGTTCTCCCTTTATGCGGAGTGGGCAGCTAGAAGAGCCATCCATTCTGCAGAAAGGGACCCTGTAATGCAAGAATGCCTCAGGGGGCACTCTTGCATTGCAGGGGATGGGCAGGGGGAAAGTTCATACGGAGGTGCCCAATAGAGGCACCCCCGGTATGAACTAAGAGCTGTGCATGCATCAGCAGCAGAGCTCCCAGCCCCCTGCGCAGGCTGGGTCGCAGACTGTGCAGGAGGCTGGGAGCTGCTGATGCGTGCGCAGCTCTTAGCCTCCCCGAGTCCCTTCCTTCCTCTCTGCTGGATTCTGCTGGATTCCAGCAGGGAGGTAGGAAGGGACTCAGGGAGGCAAAGAGCTGGATTCAGAATCTCCCTAGTCCCTCCCTGGATTCAGGCGGTGGCGCTGAGGATGAGGAGAGGGGTAAGTAAATTGTGTGACCCGGGGAGGGGGGAGCATGGGGGTACATGGGGGGCAAGTGCAGGCACATGGGG
>QEPC01013262.1:300313-317583 GCA_003113815.1 Sphenodon punctatus
TGGGGGGCAAGTGCAGGCACATGGGGTGGGGGGTTCATGGGGGCAAGTGCGGACACACAGGGGGAGGGGGAGTGGGGACGTATATGGGGGGCAAGTGCAGGTACATGAGAGAGGGGGAGTGGGGTTGGGTTAGAGTAGGGGGGCTGGGAGCCAAGGCTCCTGGGTTCCCTGGGAAGGGAGTGGGGGGCTAGTGGGTTAGAGCAGGGGGGGCTGGGAGCCAGGGCTCCTGGGTTCCCTGGGAGGGACGTGGGGGGCTAGTGGGTTAGAGCAGGGTGGGCTGGGAGCCAGGGCTCCTGGGTTCCCTGGGAGAGGAGTGGGGGGCTAGTGGGTTAGAGCAGAGGCCTGGGGGGCTGGGAGCCAGGACTACTGGGTTCACTGGGAGGGGAGTGGGGACTATTTATTTATTTATTTATTTTATTTTCTTAACATTTCTATGCTTCCCCCACATGCCCATGGCATCTCGGGGTGGCTAACAATACAATAAAACAATAAAATACTTTAAAACCAATATCAATTTTAAAATAATTTAAACCCCCTAACCCTACCCTCCAATTCCCCCAAATCCCCTACCCCACCCCACCAATCTCCCCCATTTACCCCTACCTCCCCGCCTCCCCTCCAAAGGCCTGAGCAAACAGCCAAGTCTTGCATGCCCCCCGAAAGGCGAGCAGACCTGGGACCAGGCGGGCTTCCTTCGGTAGGGAGTTCCACAACCGTGGCCTGATCACCGAGAATGCCCTCTCCATGGTGGCCCCCCACCTTACATGGGGGACATCCAGATGGGCGCCCCCAGTGGATAGTAGGGTTCGTCCTGAGTCACGGAAGGTGAGGCGGTCCCTGAGATAAGAGGGGCCAATACCATATAGGGCTTTGTATACCAATACTAGCACTTTGAACTTGGTTCGGTATGCTATAGGCAGCCAGTGCAGAAAGCGGAGCACTGGTGTAATGTGCTCATGGTGACTCGTCCCCGTAAGGAGACGGGCCGCCGCATTCTGCACCAGCTGCAGCCTCCGAATCAATATCAAGGAAAGTCCCACGTAGAACGCATTGCAGTAATCGAGCCTCGAGGTAATGAAGGCATGGATGAGAATGGCCAGGTCGGGTCTGGAGATGTATGGGCGCAGCCTCCGCACCAGATACAGCTGGCAGAAGATGGCTATAGCCACCGCCTCCACCTGCCAATCCAGGCAGAGGTCCGCATCCAAAATCACCCCCAGACTCCGAACCTGCTGGGCAGACACCCCCCCCAAAGGGGGGGTTAGTGGGTTAGTGCAGGGGGTGCTGGAAGCCAGGGCGCCTGGGTTATCGGGGAGGGGAGTCAGGGCTAGTGGGTTAGTGCAGGGGTGACTGTGTGTGATAAAATGGAGGTTTGGAAATCCTGAGAGATATGTCACTGCAAATCATGTGATTTCAGTTGTGTTCAAAATGCTGGAAATGGGATGCGCGTGGTAAAGCACTCCAGTCACTCAGGCTGTGACTGGGGTACTTTACAAGGATGGTTCCCTGTGTTTTGGGCTTATAAAGTATTTATTTTAAGCTTGATTTGCATGTAGACTGTGTTTTCTTCCATCTGATGTTAACCCTGGGAACTCCTTGCTGCTGGATTATGCCAGTGTTTTTGGTGTTATGCCAGTGTTTTGGGTGTTTCCCTGTGTTTTGGGTTTATAAATTATTTATTTTAAGCTTGATGTGCATGTAGACTGTGTTTTCTTCCATCCGATGTTAACGCTGGGAACTCCTTGCTGCTAGGTTATGCCATGCCACTGGCTTAACGTCCCCCTGGCTCCGCCTCCCATCCCCCTGGCTCCATCTACCGTCCCCCTGACTCCGCCCCTAAGCCCGCCAGCCTTACTACCCCAGTGCCCCTCCAACATCAAAACTCACCAGCCACCCCTGCCAGTGGCAGCCACTGTTCTAATGCTCTCTGGGAGCATGCTGAAAAATGTAGTCTAGCCTTCTCCTAGAGAGTCAGCGGTGGTGGCAGCAGTTCCACTCCACAGCTGCATGCCAGACTCCTCCTCTCCATCTCCACAGGCTGCATCCCTCCTCACGGTGAGTTTGCTGCCATCTGCCCCCACTTCCTTCCCTCTCCTGCCCACCATGTCCTCCATAAAAATTGTCCTGCTGCTCCCCCTTTCTGACCAATGTGCCCCCCCCCCCCAGTTTGGTCACATAAGAAGAGGAGGAGATACATAAGGGGACTCAGTAAAATACACAGTAGAATACCAAGTACTGAGTATTACTAAGTATTTGCTGGTGTTACTGACTAGGTCCCAGAAACTCAAGCCACTCGGGTGCCCGACCATTCCCTTTTCCTGCCCAGAACTGGTGGACCACATGTTCATTTGGCTGTGCGTGGATGCAAACCCTGGATGCTACATGTTTATTTAGAGCTACAGACTGGTTTTTTTTTCCAGATAGTCATCCCCATGTTTGTATGTATACTGTTCACACAAATATGGAAACTGAAGGGGCTACAGTAATGTACAAACACTGTTATTAGTATAGTTATGATTGGGTTTATTGTTCGCTCATCTCCACCTCCTTTGTTGAAATGTTAACCTCCTATAGCAATGCATTCTAAAGATCTAATTAAGTTTGTTTGAGGCGGTATTGCCAATATAAATTATCTTAAAATTGTTTAAAAGCCCAGCCAGTTCTCTAGACCTAAGCAGTCCAGTTCTTATCACATTGTAGAAGGGTACAAGATCTGCTACTCGTACACAGTCAATCATTTTGAAAGGTAGAGCGTGTCCAGTGCTTTGTAATGATGTTACTTAAGACTGTGCCCTTTTGAAGTAGAAGGCTCATTGTGACCTATGCTATGATGAGGATAATCAAACCTCCCGCTCGGGGGTATAAATGCTGAATGCCACAAAGTCTGGAACATTAACTCATCCCTTTCCCATTTCAAATTTCACGGCTGGCTAAATCCACTCCAGGGAAATGGGGTTAACCTTGAAAGGGTTATACACTTCCTACTCTTAGGCTACAACCTTGAAGCCACTTACTCTGGAGAAGTCCCACAGAAGTTAATGGAGTTCCACTGTTATAAAAGTGTTAAGGCTCCCAGCCAACCTTAGTGTGAGATTGTGGTGGTGGCGGCATGACCTTCTTAAGGAATTTGAAGGTGCTGCTGGACACAGTGCTGATTAGGGAGAATAGAAGCAGAAAAATAGTAATTATTGTGTCAAATGTTACTACAAGCCAAATTTTCCTGTGTTTGTGTATTATAACCGTATCTCTGTTTACTTGACTAATTTTCAAAGGCCACTTCCTAGATTTTCCGGCAGTGAAGTAGAGAATTGTATATTGGACGTTTGCGTATTTCTGTGCTCGTGCTTTACTTCTTTCTTCATTTTGTACCCCATACCATTTCTGCCTGGTGCGGGGGCACGTCACACATACCTTATTTCCACACAGTGTAGGGGTGTGTGTTAAAATTTGAGGTCTATAGTCTGGGGCCCTCAAGGTCATTCCTTAAAATTCATTCATTCATTCAGAGATATTTTCATCCCACTGCCTCCTGCCAACATGGCAGCTCGCAGTGACTCAGAGCCAAAATGAAACACTATAAAACAAGTCAAATTTAAAAACAATACCTAAAATTTATAAAACTATCGAAGAGTGGAACCAAATCCCCCCATCCTACCATACCCAACTCTTCCCACCCAACCCTTCCAAATTGCACTGGATTTTATATTAGGTTTTTATGCTCCTATAAAAAAGTAGTACAGTGTTGGTGGGTCTCACCTAGGGCCAGTTTAAGGGGATTTAAACCTTTTGACTCGGTTAGTTTTAGTTTTGGTTGTTTGTTAAATATTGCCAATAACCTTTAGTTACAGCAGAATTCATTCATTCATTCACTATTTACACCAATCTGTGTTGGTTTGAACTGTCAGTGGATAGATTACCAAAAAACACCGCTTCCCTTTAAATTGTTCTTAGCTCAGTACCTTGTTCAAGCCATCAGTCTTACATATTATTTTACCAGACATGGCACAGTCCTGCATGGTAAGGCCATTGTGATCAGCATTATCAGACAAATACTCCCTCTCCTACCCACTGGAAACAGAAGGGTGAATGCAGTGGAGGAACTAGTGAAGGCAAATCCACTTGAGACAAGGTGGGTCCAATCCCCCAACTGCCCCGGGACAGCCAATTGTAACCACCACACTTTGGGCCAGTGAGGAGAGCAAGTCACATGAGCTAATAGATAAAAGCTCCTGGGGCTTCTGGTTCTCCCTAGCTTATCAGCTTATAGGCAGGGAGGGGAAAACCCCAATTCAATACTTTAATCCTGGGGAGAGCTGTGCTTGGCTGGGCTGGGCGGCAAAAGCTGCCCTGAGGGATCTCCTGCAGTTGTGTGACACTGCTTGTCCTCCCCCCAGATAACTCCATATAGAAGGGACTGCCCTGAGGGCAAATAGCCGTTGGCGGGGTGTTAGTGGGTGGAGGTGGTGAAGGTGGCCACCCTATTTGTGGAAGCCAAGGAGCACCTGTTACACCGGAGGGGGCTGGGAGCTGGTTGGGCTCACCCTACAACAGCCTGCCCCCACCAGAGCCTACTTGGGAGTGACTGGGCCCCTTGACCCCTCTTTTACTTTCCCCTCTCCCAGTGGCAAAGGGAGAGGGGGCAGGACCAAATGGGCTTTCCCGGTGGCTTTGGGGTGGGGTTTCCATCCCCCCCAGGGCCTCACCTCATTGCCGCTGCTGCCGTTGCTGCCATTGCTGCGGCTTCCACCACCTCCACCGCTGCCACCGAGAAGGGGCTTTGGCCTACAATAGGACCTGAGCTGCCTGGGTGAGGTGATATCTGCACCCTCCTGCTGTTGGAGGAGGGGGGCAGGGGCAGCGCTCGACTCGGCCATGGATTTCCATCCCCCTGTGGTGACAATTGTCACCTGCTGCCTGACCGCGTCGCAGACACGTGCCGGGGTCTGGGCAGGCAAGGGTGGGGGTTGTTGTGTTTTTATGTTTTTATAATTTGGAGTGGGACAGAGGCGTAAGGGGGGGATGGAATATTTGTTTGATGGGGCGGGGCAAGGGGACTGGGTTAGGGGGGCAAGTATGGATCCCCTCGAGAAGAGGGAGGGGTGCAATCCTTGGGGATGGGGGAGTGTTTTTCATCATACCAAGGCCTCACATGTGGTGTCCCGCAGGGTTTGGCATTTCCCCCCCTCTTGTTCAACGTATACATGCAGCCTCTTGGCAAGGTGATCAGGAGGTTTGGTGCACGGTCTCACCAGTATGCTGATGACACTCAGCTATACCTCTCTTTTTCAACCGACCCAGACCTCACAGTCTCCATGCTTATGTAATGTCTGACAGCTGTGGGGGATTGGGTGAGGGCTAATTGACTGAAACTGAATCCCGACAAGACAGAGGTGATGCTGGTGGGGAAGGCGATTGAGTTAATGGCCCCCATCATTGGTGGGGTCTGTCCTCCATTGGTTCCCCTGGTACGGAGTCTGGGGATACTCCTTGATGTGCAGTTCCACCTGGATGTCCAGTTGGAGGCTGTGATGAGGGGTGCCTTTCACCAATTACATCTGGTACGTCAGCTTAGACTGTATGTGTCAGACCCCAACCTGGCCACCATCATTCATGCTTTCATCACCTCTGGACTAGACTATGGTAAGGCACTCTACGTGGGGCTACCCATGGTGACGGCCCAGAGGCTTCAGCTGGTGCAGAATGCAGCGGCCCTTCTCCTGGTGGGACTGGGCCACCGGGAGCACATTACACCACTGCTCCATTCTCTGCACTGGATGCCGATAGTCTTCCGAGCCCAATTCAAGGTGTTGGTTTTAGCCTATAAAGCCCTAAATTGTCTGGGCCCTGCCTATCTGCAAGACCGCCCACCCCCCCAGGTACTGTACCGTTCCCTGCAGTCATTGGGGATGCCCTCCTTGTGGTTCTGCAAGTCTTCTGAAGGACCACACAGGGAAAGGTGTTCTCGGTGGCTGCGTCGAGGCTGTGGAACTCCCTTCCAGTTGGGGTGCATTTGGCCCTGGACCTCCCCTTCTTTTGTAAAAGCTGCAAGACCTGGCTGTTCCACCAGGTGTTTGGCAGGGGAGATGGGTAGGGGGTGGGGAGGAGACGTCTGAGGGTCGGATAGTATGTTTTATAGTTTTATGATTTTAATTATTGAGGTACACTGTTGTGAGCCACCACGAGCTGCCTGTGGCAGGAGGGGTGGGATACTAAATGTTTTTAATAAATAAATAATAAATAAATAAAATTTACAAGTTTGTCCGGCACTTATAAATTTTATAGTGTGGCTTCCTCCCCAGCCTAACAGCTGATAGACAAAAGCCCATGGGGTGCTTCACCCCTCCTATGCTTTCTGCTGATAGACAGGGAAGATAAAGCCTCAGGGGCTCTTGCCGCCCCCTGCCCCCTTGTGCATGCAAGAACAGCCCCAGTGCCTCCAAAACCTGAAAATACAGGGAAGCTTTTGGGAAACAAACTCACATTTAAGGAAAATGCAATGGGTGGCTGAGCTTTCCCCTTCTGTAAATAAGTGAGTGTCCAAAAGGACAAGTTAAATTAACAGCTGTAGTAGATTGGTGGTAACCACTCCCCCACACCATTTCAGGATTTGGCGAGTGAGCCAAATTCAACAACCCAGTCCCAGTGTTTTCGTTGCCCCAGGTAAATTAATTCTCTATTGTCTAGGGTCTGAAAATTGTCCCTTTTCCTCCCCTAGGGCTTTCTTTTCCCTTCATATCAGCTGAAAGTCTGGGAGGAGTGACGTACCCCATGAACTTTTTCTATCAACTGTTAGGCTGGGGGGGGGGGGAAGCCAGCCTTTGAAATTTATAAACACTGGCCACACTTGTAAGTTTTAAAGTGATTAATTGTCGCTTCCCATCCCTGTCTGCCTATCAGCCAATAAGCTAGGCAGGAGACCCAGGGGCTTTTGCTTATCAGCTGATAGGCTGGAGGGTGGTGGGAAACCAGTCTTTCAAATTTACAAGAGCTGGTCACACTTGTAAATTTTAAATGGATTAAGATGACATTGATGCTTAGGTTGAGAAACTCACAATAATGGTAGATTCTTGCAAGTTTGTCAACCAGGGATTCTCACTAGAAAGGGCCATTCTCAGCAACATTTTCATTTGTAGCGAGATCTTGTTTCAGCTGTAATTATCCCAATTTGGGCAGTGTTATCCCACTTTGGGCAACATTCCTGTTATGGGTCACTGACCTTCTCCAGTGGATGCATCGTGTAGTAGCCGCTGCCCGCCCTGCCTTGAAAGCCACCAGATGTTCACACTGAAGCAGGGTGATAGGGATGGGCGAACAGGTCGCGGTTCGGTTGTTTGGTCATTTGGGTCGATTGCTGAGTTTGGGTTTGGTCGTTTGGGTCGCTCGCCGAGTTTGTGTTCGGCCATTCGGTTTGGTAGAGTTTGCTTAGGTTCGGCAGTTCAGAAATTGTATCGCGTGGTCCCGTGATCATGTCAGAAGCCTGAAACCGGAAATTTGCGTGCAGAGCTTGTGTGGTGAGAGAGCGTGTGTGGTGTGGCTGGTTGGCTGTTTGGGTTTGTTTCATGTGTTTTGGCTATGTTTGACTGTGTGTTGGTTTGGCTGTGTTGTTTTGGCTGGTTGGTGAGTGTTGGTGGGTGTTTGGCTGGAGTGCTTGTTTTAAAAAAAAAAAAATGAAGAAGACTCAGAGTTGGCCTGTGCTGATCAGATGCTGGGGGGCCAATGTGGTGCTCCCGGACTCGGCATCAGAGTTGGAGGAAGAGGTTGCTGCTGCTGTGGCCGCTGCAGCACCTTCGGTGGTGGAGGAGGAGCAAGAGCTGGGCACAGGAGGTGCTGCCACTCCTACCAGGTTTGTAAACTTTTTTTTTAATTTGAGGACAAGAAGAATATTATCCTTTAGAGCGGGCTCACTGGCATGTGGGTGGGTGCATGGGTGATGGGTTGGGCAGTCAGGCACAAACAGTGGGCATCAGCGGGTGGCAGGGCAGTGGATGTCTGCCACAGAGAGAGGGTACTGTAGTGTGGAGGGCTCATCCAGAAGTCAGGCACGAGCATGAGCACCCCCACCCAAACATATGCCAGACATCCCTAGCAAGGGTCTCCACTCTACAGTTGCCATCCCTACCTAGCACCCCCAAATACAGGCAGGATTTGCATGTGCCAGCCAGGGTCTTTCCAGTTGCCATCCCTAGTTTCCCAGGAAGGGCAGGATTTGCACATGCCAGCCAGGTTCTCTCCATTGCCATCCCTTCCCAGCACCCCAAGTAGGGCAGGATTTGCATGTGACAGCCAGGGTCACCATCTCCAGTTGCCATTCCTAGCATTCCAAGGAGGGAGGACTAGAGGCATCATCATAAATGCATGATATTACTTAGGTGTTCTTAATGTGTTCCCATTTCAGAGAGGGTGAGGAATCGTATGCCGCCCCCAGTGGAATGGAATGCAGCCCCCGTGACTGGAATGATGGTCCCAGAATCTCATTGAGGGTTCCTGGGATGGGCGGGCATGACTGATTCAAGTACAATGGAATGACAGCCCATGTGAATTTAATAATAATTATGTCCCTAGAATTAGTGCATGGTTGGGCACACTTCATTCTATCAAGCGATAGGTGGTAGAAGAAGGTACAGGAAGGTTGTAGCAGGTACAGGAACGCATACAGGCAGGCAGGCAGGCACATATATGTTGTGTTATATTGATATATTCCATCTCATTCTGGTAGGTTTGCTGCTGGATGTGAGCATGCCCCCAAATCAATAAATGCTCCACTAGGAGGCGTTTGCTAAGAAATAAATTACCCAATCTCCCCTGACCGGGGCTGAAGAGTGCTACTGAAGCAAAAGATCAGGAAACGTATGCCAAAAAATGAACTCTTTTCAATGTATGAACACATTCATATTGAATATACATAATAAAAGGTGAAAAAACTAGCAGGTACAGGATAATTGCATTCAACAGGAAAATCCTAACAGATAAATAATAACATATGCCAAAGTGGTTCTAACAAATAAGCAGTAACATATGACAAAATAAAACATTTGTCTAAATACTCTATCAATCAATAAAGTCCAGACAAAAAGATTAAGATGTTATTAAAAGTTTCAACATTTCACTGCTGTTGCAGCTTCTTCAGGAGTTCTTACTAGACAGCATATCCATATTTCTGCTAGATTAAATTCAATGTTCAATCTGTCACACATGGCCTGATAAAAATCAGATGTATTCTATTACATTAAGACACTCAAAAATATATAATACATGCTAATGTAATCCATTTAATTAGCTACAATATTGAAGAAAAATAACAAACATACAGAGATTACAATTCAACTGGTCCCTTATCAAACAAGGATATATAAACACGGTCACAAGCTAAACTAGGAACCAAGGGCTAGAAATAATACAAAATATTGAAAACAAAGCTTTATGATCAGCCAATGTATAAACCCACACCGTCACACTTTAAATATCCACATTCTTGGTCCAGATGTGGGCAATGGGTATCGATTGGGTGCATGAGCACAGATGGAAGTTCTTCCTGGTTCTGGAAGGTGGCAGCTTGAGCTGGATACACCTACCTCTCCCCCTCCACCCCCATTCCTCTCGTTCTAGCGTGGATCCCCTCTCTCTCTCTCTCTCTCTCTGACCATATAGTGAATGTGACAGCATGGGTGGGATCGTGTCTGTCTCTCCTTCTAGCAGTGGGGAAACTTATTTCTCTGTCTCTCTCTCTCGCCATGAAAAGCAGGTTGCATAAAGAAAAGGTGGAATGACAGTGCCCTGTGAGCGAAATGACAGGGCACAAGAACCCTGAGGGTGGGTCCTGGGCTGGGGCTAGAGTGGCAGCATCTAGATATTGGACACAGCCCTCCCTGCCAGTAACGTAGGCCCCAGAACCCTGATGATGGGTACCGGGGCCGGAGTGGCTATTTCTTGATGCCATGGCACAGGCAGCATATAGGCCTGGGGCTATTGGCACTAGCATCACCAGACATTGGTTGCCAGGGTACAGAACCTTTGGCACAGACAACATTTAGGCCTGGGGGCCATTGGCAGCAGCAGCAGACATTGGTTGCTGGGGTACAGAACCCTTGGCACAGACAGCATATAGTCCTGGGGCTGGGCCATTGGCAGTAGCATCAGCAGACATTGGTTTCCAAACTAGCCAGGGTACAGAACCCTTGGCACAGACAGAATATAGGCCTGGGGCCGGGCCATTGACACTAACAGCAGAAGACATTGGTTGCTAAACTTGCAAGGGTACAGAACCCTTGGCACATACAGTATATAGGCCTGGGGGCCATTGGCAGCAGCAAGAGGACAGGGGGTTGCTGGAGTACAGAACACTTGGCACAGACATCATATAGGCCTGGGCCATTGGCAGCAGCAGCAGCAGCAGCAGCAGCAGCAGCAGACATTGGTTGCCAAACTTGCAAGGGTACAGAACCCTTGGCACATACAGCATATAGGCCTGGGGGCCATTGGCAGCAGCAAGAGGACAGGGGGTTGCTGGAGTGCAGAACCCTTGGCACAGACAGCATAGCGGCCTGGGCCATTGGCACTAGCAGCAGCAGAGTAGCAGATATTGGTTGCCAGGGTACAGAACCTTTGGCACAGACAGCATAGCCGTAGGTAGGTGACATTGGCAGGAGCAGCAGACATTGGTTACCAGGGCAGACAGGCAGCGTGACATGAGAAGTAGTAGGGCAGGCAGGCTGGGACACTGGCAGCAGGGCACTTAGATAGGCTAGCGAAGACTGTGCAGTGCGAGAGAGAGCCAATCAATGTCACATAGGCAGGCAGAGATCGTGCAGCCATAGGCCGGCTGGCAGGCTTACAGTTTGTTTCCCAATGCCATCCTGCGTCATGATGTCAGTCAGATAATGTGGCCGAGGCCATCTACTATGAGAGAGAGAGAGAGAGGCAGAGCGGGTGCCAGGCAGGGAGGGACAGCACCTCAGCAGCACAGGAGCAGTAGCCCTAGCCCAGACTGAGGAGGAGGAGGAGGAGGAGGAGCATCCCAATACTGCCCCTGGCATGGGATGGCGTGTGCCACTGCACTATCACTCTGTGTCCTGGGGCAGCTCGTGGAATCCCAGCAGTGGAAGGTTTACCTTTAAGAACTACAACTGCTCCACCAACTTGGCCCCCAGTCTCAGGCGGTGCGGGGAGCAAATGTCCCTCGCCACAGAGAACACCCGCTCGCTGGGGATACTGGTTGGTGGGCAGGACAGGATACCCTTGGCCACTTTTGACAGGGCTGGCCACATGTTGGCCTTGCCGGCCCAGTAGGCCAAGGGATCGCTGCTGGGATCAATGCATGGCTCCTCCTCCAGGTAGGTCTCCACTGCTGCTGAGGTGCCATCATACTCCTTCTGGTAGCTCTGGGTGGGCAGCACCTGCCCCACTGCCCTCAGACACACTGCTTGCCCATTTGTGCTGGGCCCCATGCTCCCTAGAGTGGCCTGCACACAGGAGGAGCTGCTGGCAGTAGTGGTCCTGTTGCTGCTCATCCTGCTGCTGATGCTGTTGCTACCGCTAGGGCTGGGGGCAGGGATAGACCCAGATGGCTGGAAGGGGTTGCTGTTCCCACTCCCACCATCCACAGGGGCATCCTGCTGCATAGTCCACTCTGCCTGCCAGACCTTCTGCACCAGTGCACCCTTCCGGAGACCATAGACTGCTATCTCGCGTGCCATGCTGCCCCTGATCCTGGGGTCCAGCATGGTTGCCAGGACATATTCCTCCCGGCGCAGGAGCTCATCAAAGGGTACCCTCAGCCCTGCCTTCAGCTTCTGCGCCAGGTCAATTGCCTCATCAGACTTCTTCCTGCCCTGAGGCCCACAATCCCACCCCACCCCAAGAATCTCATCCAGGTTCCTGTGGAGACTATGGACCAGCAGAGTCACCTGGATGAGGTTGGCAGTTGAGCTGCTCATGGTTTCCGTCACGTCCAGGAAAGGTCTCAGGATGAAGACCGTGTGAGCAAGGATCTCCCATTCCTCCCTGTTGTACCCTGGAGGTGCCTCGATGTCTGTTTCCAGTTCCACCTGATACAAGGCAGCTTTCTGCTCAAGAAGCTGCTCAAGCATCAGGAAGGTGGAATTCCACCTGGTGGAGACATCTTGGACCAGCTGGTGCACCGGAGACCCTTGCTCGGCCTGCTTCTCCTGGATGAAGTTGCTGCCCTTCATGCTCCTGTTGAATTACCCCACCAGTTTCCTCCTCTGGACAACCAGGGACACAAGGGTGCCTGGCCCAATCCCCTTATCCCCCAAACCCAGAGCATTCCTGACCACAAGATGACCACAAGACATCCTGACCACAAGATGTGTGCGGCACAAGGGATTCTGGTGAAGCCCCCGTCACGGACTGCCTTCAGTATATGGGCCGTGTTGTCCATGACCACACACACCTTGGTGAAGGCTGCGCCTGGCGTGACCCACTCCCTCACCATGGCGGCCAGGGCTGCCTCGAGGTTCCTTGAGGTGTGGGAGCTGTCCATTACTTGTGCCTGAAGCAGGGCCCACATATACCCTGCTTCAGGATCCCTCCTGCCACTGCCAAATGCTGCCTCTGGGTCCTACCACCAGTGTGAAGTCACTGCCAGGTAGGCATGCTAGGCATTTCTGGAGGACCACAGGTCGGTGGTGAAGTGGACATTGCCCCCCCCAGCCCCTGCCAGCAGCTCAGCTCCCTCACCCGCTCCTTCAAAGCTCTATACAGCTGTGGCACCACAGTCCGACTCACGGTGGAACGGGAAGGCAGCTAAAACTGAGGGGCCAGGAATCCAATCAGCTGCTGGAAGCCCGTGTTCTCTACAATTGAGAAGGGCTGTCCATCCACAGAAATCGTCTCGGCCAACAGGCACTTGGCTTTCTCTTGAAAGGAGTCATGCTGCCCTCCAGCACCTGATGGCCTTGGCAGCTGCCCCCAAACCAGTTCCTCTATAGTGGACTGACGCTGCTGGCGAGGCTCCTGCTGCTGCTCTGTCCCCATACTGCTCCTGCTTCTAGAGGCAGCAGCAGTTGGTGCGGGATGCTTGCCCACTGAAGGAGCTGGGCGACTGGCCGCTGAAGTCAGGAACCCGCTGGCATCCACTTCCCCTGCTTTCCCGCTTAGCATGAGAGCACTGTGGCATAAAAAGGGATGGTGACTGGGCAGGCTGGCTGCTACTCCAAGCCTCTCCACCCCTGGTGCCTGGAAGTCTTCTCCTCAGCTGACTCCCCATCCATGTCACGTTTTGCCTTTCAGTGACACATTTTTGCACCCGAACTCATCCAAACTCGATCCGAACTGACCGAACTGTTCAGTCGTTTCGGAGTTCGGAATCAAGTTCGGTTTGGTCGGTTCAGGTTCAGTTGTCCAAACAGACCGAGTTTGGGCCGAACTCCAAACTTCCGAACCGCGTTCATACATCCCTACATGGTGAACATCTGGTGGCTGCCGGCCATATGATCTGCTGTATCGCATGGGATAACATCTCATGTTGCTTCACCCTGAGATTCCCTTATTGAGAGAAGGGATAGAATACAAAGAGAATAGGGCAAAGTTGGAGAACCTCAGACCCAGAGGTCAAATATGTCCTACGGCTAGTTCTTACGTGATCACTTTCTAGTTCCTCAAAATGGCCCCTAGATCATGTTCCTAACCACAAGCACTGAAAAAAAGCTCAGGCTAAGGAAGCAGAGGTGAAGGCATGGACACAAGGCTAGAGGAGAGATCTGTGGTATCCCTGGGGTAGCTGTGGGCCCCAAAATGGGGCTACTCATGATTCTGGGGAGTCCCTCTATTTTGTTTTCCAGTCAGCACACACAAGACTTGGTGGAAGAAGCAGGAAACACGTTTATTGATATTGCCTAGTACAGTGTCCTAGTAAGAGGGAACTCCTGCACAACACAAAATGGAGACCGCACACTGCAGCTCCCAAACACCAACTGATAGGAAAACCCCACCCACCTAGTTCCTGGAGGGAAGAAAGAGCTGGTTAAACTCTTAAAGCTGTACACACATATGCCACATTCCCCTTTCTCAGCCTGAGGCTTCCCTCTAAGCAAGTAGCCGCAAACTAGTGACTTTCGGCAATAACATTAATGTCAAGCTTGGAGTCAGAGGTCACCAGTACTTGACTCTCAATTGGGGATCAGTCTTTACCACTATCCCAGTATATAGTCTTTATACTTTTCTGGCACTTTCACCTCCCGTCCACTCCTGGTTTGTGCAACATCCTCAGGTGTCTTGCCTGCGGCTGGGGGAGTCTCTGGCTGGTGTGGGGTCCCCTCTGATGTGGCTGCTGCCTCCATTGAAGCTTCCTGAGTCGTAGTATCTGGCTGTGGGTCATTTGAGGAGGGGTCCTTCCGAAGATGTCTCCTGTTCCTTCTATAGGCACTGCCTTGGGGAGTCTGGACTATGTATGAGCGCGGCTCGTCCCTTTTTTCAGTTACTGATGCTGGTACCCATCCTGTGGCTGTTTGCATCCTCACTCTTTCCCCCTCCAGAAAAAGGTGGCACAGGTGCCACATACCTGTCATAGTGGGCTTTCTGACAGGTTTGTTCTGCTTTCAGTTTGGAGTGTGCCCCCACTGGTAGCCAGGGCATGAGGGCTGCCGTTGTGGCTGGTAGGGTGCTTATCAACAGTCTACCCATCAGTAACTGAGATGGGGTGAAGTCCAACCCTGTCACTGGCATGTTCCGCAGGTTTAACAATGACAGGAGGGGATCTGTGCCCTCTTGAGTATGAGTTTGACAGTCTGTACAGTGTGCTCTGCTTGGCCATTGAATTGGGGGTATCCAGGGCTCAAATGGGTCAAGACAATGCCCCAGTCATTGGCAAAATGCTTCATTGCCTGACTGGCAAATGGCACGTGATCACAGATGATTTTCCATGGTATTCCATGGTGTGCAAAGGTTGCTTTCATTCGCGCGATTATGGGGGCAGCTGTCTTGTCGGTCAGGGAAATAACTTCTGGAAACTTAGAAAAATAGTTGATGATCACCAAATATGCATGCCCCTGCAATTCAAAGATGTCAGCCGAGACCTTCAGCCCTGGAAACCTGGGGATTTCATTAGAGATCATTGGTTTTTTCTGATTGCCTAGCTGGAGTTCTTGGCATGGTTTACAGCTTCTGACCCATTGCTCTGTCTCTGCACTCATCAGTGCTCGGGAATGTGCTTTGGATCTTTGAATACCTTGGTGAGGCAAATGTATCAAGTTGAGCATTTCATGTCTTGCGCTCCAGGGAATGACGATTTTGGATCCTATCATCAGTAGAGCATTGTTGATTCTGATGTTATGTCTGAGGGGGCAGTATGACTGAAGCTCGGGTTTGACCTGTTTGCATCTCAGGGACCATACCCTGGTGTGGAGGGCTTTTAGGCCTTGCAAGTCTGCATTCACTGTGGTGTAGTCCTGAAGCTTCTTGAGCATTCGATCGCTGAGTGGTTCTGTGCTAGACAGACTGTAGATCACTCTTTCTTCTTTCAAGAGATCGGTAGAGCTGGATGGAGTGCCTACAGTCACCTTTGAGAGGGCGTCAGCTATAAACATGTCTTTGCCTTTTGTATAGGTAATCTCAATATTATACTTCTGCAACTGCAGAACCATCCTTTGCAATCTAGCAGGGGCCTTGCCAATAGGCTTGGTAAAGATTGCTTCAAGTGGCTTGTGGTCAGACTACACCCTCACCGTAGTACCAAATACATAGACATTACAAAAGCAATCGCTATTAGCTCCTTTTCAATTTGTGCATAGTTTTGCTCTGCGGTGGTCAGGACTCGAGACTAGAGTTGAAACGAGAGGAGTTTCAAAGCTCTCAAGAGCTCGCCCGAAATATGAGACACACAGTCGAGCTCTCGCCTGCATCCCATTTGTGTGTCCAGCACTCGCCAAGAGACTCGTTATATTGAACATGCGCATTGTTTCCCCTCCTGCCGAGCAGGGAAGGAGGTGGAGGGGAGGAGGGTGTCTGATTGTATTAGCTTTGCCGGGAGGGGAGGGGAGGGAATTGTGTGCTGTTTAGTGTGCTACAAAAAGTTAAACCTTGTTGAGAGCCCCTCCATGGCTCCAGACTCCACCTCATCTGCCTCTCCCTTTGTTGCAGCAGCAGGATCGGGTCTGGGAGATAAGACTGTTTGTTTACAAACAGTTCCTGCCCATGTGCTGGTCAGAAGGTTGATACTTTGCAAACAAGGTTCTTTGAGATGGCTTCAAACATTCGCTCAACACTCACTCTTCCAACCTCGCATGGAATTCTTTTATTTTATATCTAGAAAGGGTTGGAAGGAACTGTTATTCTGAGGGAGGAGAGTGCTTTTCATACTAGACAAGCTTGAGATCATCATGTGGTCTATTATTTGAATAGGATGAATATGCAGAAGTTGAACCCAGTTGTGGGAATGTTTGAAGCCATCTCAAAGAACCTTCTTTGCAAGGTAGCAACCTTCTGGTCAGCACATGGGCTGGAACTGTTTGTAAACAAACAGCCTTATCTCCCAGCCCCGATCAGTGTCCCCCGATGCTGCTGCTGCTGCAACTAGGAGGGAGAGGCAGGGCCCGGACGGATCCCCCTTTGGATATCGAGACCGAAATTCTTCCCGGTAGTGTCATGTTGTTATGCAAGGTCCAAGAAGTGCCACTGTGCATTTTTTTCCTAACTTGGAGTGTCTCTGGATTTTTCAATTTTTACAAGAAAACTATGACGGCGGGGTCAGGGCCCCGATAGAACCCCTTTGGATGTCGAGACATAAATTCTTCCCGGTAGTGTCATGTTGTTAGGCAATGTTCAAGAAGTGCCAGGGTGCATTTTTTTCTTCATTTGGAGTGTAACCGGATTTTTCCATTTTTCCAGGAAAACGATGACCCTGGGGTCAGGGGCAAGATGGAACTCCCTTTGGATGTCGAGACAGAAATTCTTCAGGGTAGTGTCATGTTGTTAGGTAAGGTCCAACAAGTGCCAGGGTTCATTTTTTTGTTAACTTGGAGTGTTTCCGGATTTTTCAATTTTTCCAGGAAAACTGTGACCTCGGGGTCAGGGCCCCGAAGGAACGTCCGTTGGATGTTGAGACAGAAATTCTTCCCGGTAGTGTCATGTTGTTAGGCAAGGTTCAGCAAGTGCCAGGCTGCATTTTTTTCTTCATTTGTAGTGTAAGCAAATGTTTCCATTTTTCCAGGAAAACTGTGACCCCGGGGTCAGGGCCCGGATGGAACCCCCTTTGGATGTCGAGACAGAAATTCTTCCGGGTAGTGTCATGTTGTTAGGCAAGGTCCAACAAGTGC
>QEPC01013263.1:7393-19940 GCA_003113815.1 Sphenodon punctatus
GAAGTTTTGGTAAGAAAGGCTGAAATTCTTTATTCAGAGAAAAACAAACAGTCTGAAGGGAAACCCCTTATAGCAAAACCCAGGTCCACTACCATAGCAGGGTCCTTTCCATAACTGCCTGGACCCCTTGGTCCTGATGGAAGGTTGATGGTTCTGACACCAACCTGGGACAGCTAATATCCTGCAGAATGGTGTTGCTCCCGCTCCCACCCCCGACCCCCAACTGTGGGTGTGGGTGTGTGACTGTCAAACTGTAGGTGGCTATTGGCTAATACTCTCAGTAGCAGTCCCCCTTCCCTCACCTCACATAGAGGCACCTCACTTTTCCTTCCTGCACTCCTCTCTCACCCCTTCCACATTGCACTGGATTGCTGGTGAGCCCAGGGCAAAACAACCTGGCAGAACAACCTAGCTACTTTAACTGAAACCTGGGCTTAAACATGTCTTCAGTTGCTCAGCTGGCACTCAGAGGGTCGAAGGCATTTCAGAAAACGCAAACAAGGAAACAAGCAATTGAGCAAACAAATATCCCACCCCACCCCAAACCTCAACAGTTTTTACTAATTCACGCTTGGGCAGAGGGGATTCCTAGCCCCCTAAATCAGTAGGAAGTTAACATAGGTTAATTAGCAGGAGAGTGGGTGGGTGCTCACTCGCCGTTTGGGGTCAAATGACTAGCCCTAACTGGTAGGGGTGGGAATACTGGTATCGGATAAATCCGATACACCTGATAATCAGCTATATCGGATTATATCCGATAATCCAATATTCACCAGTATCGGCATACTGGATTTTTAACATTGGCTGCTTTACCAGTTTTTTATCTTTGTGGCCATTGACTTCAATATAAAAAAGTCAATGTAAAAAAGCCGGTAAAGCAGTCAATGTTAAAAATCTGGTATGCTAATACTGTTAAATCCAATACCAGGGAGATCCGATACTGGTAAATCCAGTATCCGGCATTCTCCCCCGCGTCCCACCCCTACTAACTGGTGCACAGGGAGCTAGCAGTTACGGCACTTTGCAGTTATGCTTTTAAGATTCCCCCCCCCCCCAATCATGAGGCCTACATTTCTTTAAAATGAAAGCTGAGTTTTTCCATAGTTGTATTACAAGCCTTGAAATGTAAAGAAACTCCCTAAATCACAAGATTTGTGATAAAAACAAAAAAAGAGACACGTATTGTTATGTGGGCAAGTCCCACTGAAACCAACAGGATTTCTCTTAGCAAGTAAGGATGTTGGTCAAGTCCGGAGTGCTTTTGCAGGGCTCCTTTCTTTTGAATGAGGAACTAGAGATCATTTAAACATTGTCTCTCTGAACTGCAGTGGAAAGTAGTAGTATTTAATACAATTTTGATGCTTTAGTAACTAAAACGAATGGAGTCCCATTCGTTTTAGTTACTAATGATAAGGAAATGGATGAAGAAGCAAACAATTGCTTTCATACATTTTCATTTTAAAAATAAAATAAAAAATATAAATAAAAAAATATCAATGGCCACGAGGGGCGTTCTGCACATATACGGCTCTTTTCCAAAATGGTACTGGCAGCTTCTGCATCATTTTGCAAACAGGGTGCACATGCACAGAACAGTCCTGGTAGATTTTTTTTTAAAAAACTTAATTTTTAATTTTTTAAAAAGAGAGGGGGAACGGAAACTGTGGAGTCATTTACAAAAAAATCCCCAAACAAAGAGTTTTTTGTAAACAAAACCAAAAAATTATACATGTGGCACAGTGCCTTCTACATACCTCTAGTGGAAAGTCCACAACAGGCAGCTTCCTTACTCCCAAGTTCCACAAGTACTGTTCTTAGCTAGTTTTGTGTTCCCAGAGCTCTGTATCTTTGTGTCACATGAAAACACTGCTTATTCCTATGACCCAAGTAGGATTAGGAAGGTCAGATGAAAATAATCTAGAGAGGGAGTGTGTGGTTGCCATCTTGATCCCAAATGTAAGAGATGGAGACCAAGTAGGTCAAATAATATCTTTTATTGGACCAACTTCTGTTGATGAGAACATGCTAGCTTTTGGGTCACACAGGGCCCTTCCTCAGGCATGTAGTTTAGCCAGTCAGAAATATAGGTCAGGAATAATAATATATGAGGAAGCATGGAATGACAATAGGTGGGAGTGTGTTAAAAAAGGTAACTGGGTGGTGGTGGGCAGGTGCTGATAGTAGGGATGGGACTTTGGGCAAATTCTCGGTATTGGTTGTATATTGGTATCGGATCTCCATTTATCGTATCTATTGTATCTATCGGTATTTGACCTTTAACATTGCATTTTTGCCATTGACTTCAATGAGGAAAACCGCAATGTTAAAAATCTGATAATGTAAAAGAACTGATATTGCTGATACTGAGAATTATCGCTATTATGATATTAGAACCGAGAGACCCATTATAGGCCGCTCTCAGTTCTTGGCAATACTGATAGTCCCACCCCTAGCCAATAGGGAAAAGAGAGAGAGAGATGCCAAAAATTTAAAAAGAAGTGCAGACATGTGATACATACATTATCAAGCTAAAAACTGCTTCCATGGAACAAGGGCATTCCAAAAGAGAAGTAGGCATTATCCCAAATCCCTCAAGAAAATCTGCTTCAATACAGAAAGAAAGAACCCTCTAACCACATGCCTCTTGTTGTCACCTCCACCCCACACTGGAACCTGTACAAGACATCATCAAATAGCTACAACCTATATGCTTGATGGGGACAAGAACCTAAAAAAACTTTCCTGAACTACCTCTTCTGACCTTCAAACAACGCCCATCCTCTCACACCTGATCATCAGGAGAAAACTCTTTGCCACCCAGGACAGCCCAACCTCGACAGGAACAAGACCCTGCCAGAACATCAGGTGCAAAACTTGTCAAGACATTTCTACCACAACCAGTGTCAACATCCTCCACAGAAAACCATTCAAAATACAAGGGATCTACACCTGCAAATCCCCAAATGGAGTGTATTTCATTCAGTGCATTAAATACCCCCGTGGAAACTATGTTGGTGAAAACCAGCAACCCTTACACCAGTGGGTGAACTCACATAGAAATATGATTATGAGCACAAACAAAGACTCAGTGGGCAGTCACTTCTCCCAGAATGGCCACTCCATATCTAATCTCTCAATCCTCATTCTCAAAGGAAGTTTATACAAAAGTTTTAAATGATGGGCTGGGAACCAAAATTAATAACTTTTTTAGATACTAAAAATAATGGACTCTACAGAGACCTAAGCTTTTCAAGTAGGGATGGGCAAACAGATCACGGTTCGGGTTCAGACGTTCGGTTCGGCCACGTTCGGTTAGTGCCTTTGGGTTCATGTATTTGGGTGGTTCGCAGAGTTCAGGTTCAGCTGTTCGGTTTGGCTGTTTTGTTCGGGTTCAGCCAAAAAAATAACGCAAGAGCTCAGGAAGTCGCAATCACACTGGAAACAGGGAATTCGAGTGCGTGCAGAGCTGTGTGGCGAGTGAGTGTGTGTTTGACTCGGTGGCTGTTACTTTTGTGTGTTTTGGCTGTCTTTGTGTTGGGTTTGGCTGTGCTGTGTGTTTGGGTGGTTGGTGAGTCTTGGTGTCTGTTGTGTGGGTAACTTTTGTGTGTGTGTTTAAAAAAATAATAATGAAGAAGGAGGTAGTTTTGCTCCCCTGGCTGGGGGCCCACTTTCCACTTGAGGAGGGGGAGGTAGAGGTGGAGGTCGCTGCCCCTACTACACCTCCAGTGGTGGTGTCCGGCTCCTTGGCTGAGGAGCCAGCAGCGGGCTCAGGAGGTGATCCTAGGTTTGTAAACTTTTTTTCAACTTTGAGGAAAAGAAAGGCTCTATCCGTTAGAGCAAGCTCACTGGTGTGCGGGTGGGTGCGTGGGTCATGGGCATCAGTCAGTCACAAACAGTAGGCATCAGCGGGTGGTAGCTGATGTCTGCCACAGAGAGAGAGGGTACTCTAGTGNAAACAAAGAGTTTTTTGTAAACAAAACCAAAAAATTATACATGTGGCACAGTGCCTTCTACATACCTCTAGTGGAAAGTCCACAACAGGCAGCTTCCTTACTCCCAAGTTCCACAAGTACTGTTCTTAGCTAGTTTTGTGTTCCCAGAGCTCTGTATCTTTGTGTCACATGAAAACACTGCTTATTCCTATGACCCAAGTAGGATTAGGAAGGTCAGATGAAAATAATCTAGAGAGGGAGTGTGTGGTTGCCATCTTGATCCCAAATGTAAGAGATGGAGACCAAGTAGGTCAAATAATATCTTTTATTGGACGAACTTCTGTTGATGAGAACATGCTAGCTTTTGGGTCACACAGGGCCCTTCCTCAGGCATGTAGTTTAGCCAGTCAGAAATATAGGTCAGGAATAATAATATATGAGGAAGCATGGAATGACAATAGGTGGGACTGTGTTAAAAATGGTAACTGGGTGGTGGTGGGCAGGTGCCGATAGTAGGGATGGGACTTTGGGCAAATTCTCGGTATTGGTTGTATATTGGTATCGGATCTCCATTTATCGTATCTATTGTATCTATCGGTATTTGACCTTTAACATTGCATTTTTGCCATTGACTTCAATGAGGAAAACCGCAATGTTAAAAATCTGATAATGTAAAAGAACTGATATTGCCGATACTGAGAATTATCGCTATTATGATATTAGAACCGAGAGACCCATTATAGGCCACTCTCAGTTCTTGGCAATACTGATAGTCCCACCCCTAGCCAATAGGGAAAAGAGAGAGAGAGATGCCAAACATTTAAAAAGAAGTGCAGACATGTGATACAAACATTATCAAGCTAAAAACTGCTTCCATGGAACAAGGGCATTCCAAAAGAGAAGTAGGCATTATCCCAAATCCCTCAAGAAAATCTGCTTCAATACAGAAAGAAAGAACCCTCTAACCACATGCCTCTTGTTGTCACCTCCACCCCACACTGGAACCTGTACAAGACATCATCAAATAGCTACAACCTATATGCTTGATGGGGACAAGAACCTAAAAAAACTTTCCTGAACTACCTCTTCTGACCTTCAAACAACGCCCATCCTCTCACACCTGATCATCAGGAGAAAACTCTTTGCCACCCAGGACAGCCCAACCTCGACAGGAACAAGACCCTGCCAGAACATCAGGTGCAAAACTTGTCAAGACATTTCTACCACAACCAGTGTCAACATCCTCCACAGAAAACCATTCAAAATACAAGGGATCTACACCTGCAAATCCCCAAATGGAGTGTATTTCATTCAGTGCATTAAATACCCCCGTGGAAACTATGTTGGTGAAAACCAGCAACCCTTACACCAGTGGGTGAACTCACATAGAAATATGATTATGAGCACAAACAAAGACTCAGTGGGCAGTCACTTCTCCCAGAATGGCCACTCCATATCTAATCTCTCAATCCTCATTCTCAAAGGAAGTTTATACAAAAGTTTTAAATGATGGGCTGGGAACCAAAATTAATAACTTTTTTAGATACTAAAAATAATGGACTCTACAGAGACCTAAGCTTTTCAAGTAGGGATGGGCAAACAGATTACGGTTCGGGTTCAGACGTTTGGTTCGGCCACGTTCGGTTAGTGCCTTTGGGTTCATGTATTTGGGTGGTTCGCAGAGTTCAGGTTCAGCTGTTCGGTTTGGCTGTTTTGTTCGGGTTCAGCCAAAAAAATAACGCAAGAGCTCAGGAAGTCGCAATCACACTGGAAACAGGGAATTCGAGTGCGTGCAGAGCTGTGTGGCGAGTGAGTGTGTGTTTGACTCGGTGGCTGTTACTTTTGTGTGTTTTGGCTGTCTTTGTGTTGGGTTTGGCTGTGCTGTGTGTTTGGGTGGTTGGTGAGTCTTGGTGTCTGTTGTGTGGGTAACTTTTGTGTGTGTGTTTAAAAAAATAATAATGAAGAAGGAGGTAGTTTTGCTCCCCTGGCTGGGGGCCCACTTTCCACTTGAGGAGGGGGAGGTAGAGGTGGAGGTCGCTGCCCCTACTACACCTCCAGTGGTGGTGTCCGGCTCCTTGGCTGAGGAGCCAGCAGCGGGCTCAGGAGGTGATCCTAGGTTTGTAAACTTTTTTTCAACTTTGAGGAAAAGAAAGGCTCTATCCGTTAGAGCAAGCTCACTGGTGTGCGGGTGGGTGCGTGGGTCATGGGCATCAGTCAGTCACAAACAGTAGGCATCAGCGGGTGGTAGCTGATGTCTTCCACAGAGAGAGAGGGTACTCTAGTGTGGGGGGCTCTGGCACGAGCAGCACCCCCACCCAAACATGTGCCAGGCTAGCAAGGGTCTCCACTCTCCAGTTGCCATCCCATTCCCTACGCACCCCCAAATAAGGGCAGTCTCTTTTCACCAGTCAGGATTCCATCTCCTGTTGCCATCCCTAACACCCCAAGGAGGGCAGGATTTGCACATGCCAGCCAGGGCCTTCCTAGTTGCAATCCCAAGCACCAAAACGAGAGCAGGGTTTGCACGTGCCAGCCAGGGCCTTCCTAGTTTCAATTCCTAGCATCCACTAACACACCCGGGAGGGCAGGATTTGCATGAAATTTCTAGCTGCAATCCCTAGCACCCCAAGGAGGGAGGACTAGAGGCATCATCATAAATGCATGATATTTATTTGGTGTTCTTATGTGTTCCCATTTCAGAGAGGTCCAGCGCTCCTCTGCTGACCTGGAGAAGTGCTTGGTGGCGGATCTGCAGGTGGTCCAGGCGGAGTGGCAGAAGGTGGAGGCATATGTGCATTATGCCTCCGCTGAGCTCCGCCGCGTGCAGCTGTACCACCAGGCACTCTCCAGGTGGCATACGGCGATGAAAGAGGGGTTGGATCACACCGTTCTAAACAACATGAGCGAGCACAAGGTCACCGGCCCTCAGGCTTTGAGTGGTTTAGTTCAAGGTTATTGTCCTGACAATAGAGGGCCATGGCCTCCATCTGCCTCCTGAGACCCACCCAGGTCTGGGACATCAAAACCAGGTTGTCGGCAAACAGCAAACACCCGACATGGCGGGAGCCAAGTCAAGGGGTGGGGGGAAGGAAAGCAGAGCCATAGGCAGGACAACGTCATTAAAGTAAAAATTCAAAAGGGACAAGGCCAAGACGCATCCCTGTCTCACTCACCTTCCAACCTCCACCTCCTCAGAGACATGGCCACAGGGGCCTAACTTCACTACAAGCGTAGATTCTGCAAGAAGAGAGCAAATTAGAAGCAGCAGATGTTGATCAATTGAGGATTTACCCAACTTCCCCAACGAATGGCCCTGTCAATGGAATCAAATGCCATACGGAGGTCAAGGAAAGTCACATAGAACCGCTGGTTTAGATGTCTGTATTTCTCGATGTTATAGGAAAGAACCATGCAGTGGTCAGTGACTGACCTTGCCTCCTGGAAGCTAGCCTGCTCCAGATGTATAATCTTGGAAGACCTCATCTATGCGTTTAGCTTACTCAACAGATACTTAGCATAGCGCATAGCAAGCTAATAGGCCTATAGTTTACTGGATCCACTAGTGCACACTTCTTATGGATAGGTACGACCAAAGCCAGCTTCCAAGCTGATGGAACAAATCCTGACTGATTAATGGCAGAGAAGAGAGAGGACAACATAGGAACCCACCAATCCTTGTAGCGCTTCAGCAATTCTATAGGTATCAAATCCCTCCCTGGGGCCCTACCATTCCTGCATGACTCAATTAGAACCGCTACCTCAGAGTCACAAACCTGAGGCCAGTCTGGGAGAACCGACACTGCTTTCCTTGGTGAGTCAGATCGAAACCTCATAGCAGCGGGTGCATAAATCTGGCTAAATTACTTTGCCCAAGTTTGGGCCAGAATAGAAAACAAGTGCCGGCTAATGGATGACCTAGCGCCCCCTCTGAGCAACCTCCAAAAGAGATGAGAATTCCCTAATTGGGCAGCCCTCAAAACCAAGACCCATCTGGTTCGAAAATATTCCTGTTCCTTACTAATTATAAGTGCTCGGTAGTCTCGCTTGACCTGGAAATAGGAAGATGGCAAGCGATGTAAACAGTTCTGGTGGTAGGCTATATAAATGGACTTGACTAAATTCGTGGCCACCACACAGTCTCCATCATACCACACTTGGTTCAAAGGAGGGTGGTATTTTGGAGTACAGGGAGGTTCAACCTGGATGATCTGGGCAAGGCATTGGGTAAGAAAATTGAAAGCCTCAACAACCCCCTGTCCTGTTCGTCGGTCATAATTGTGGTTTTTAAAGCAATGGACTCGACCTCTCCCATCCACCCCTCCAATACTGGAAGAACAAATTTCCCCCAACTGGGGGTACAAAAACATGGGGCCAAATCATGTAAATGACTGACTGCTGGTGCCTTTGACAAGGTCCCCCTTACACTGGGAAAATAAAAGGTGGATTCCATGGGTAAATGGTTGCTGCAAAGCACCTGGGCCACCTTAAAATCATTAAGAAGGGGCAAGATGTCTGGGTAGACCATCACAAAGTCAAGGACACTCGAGCTGTTTGTGCCCAGAAAGGCAAATTCTCCCAACGTATCCTGGTGACATGACCCATTCAGAAGACAAAGTCCAGAATTTGTCACCAACCCTGCCAAAAATATCCCTGGGCCGCTAATAACATTATCCTTCGAATGCCGCTGACTAAGCCAGGGTGTAGATGGAATAGGAAAATTTAGGCAATGGACCAGCAAGTCCTGGTTGTTTGCCCCAAGTCTGGCATTAAAGTCACCAGAAATAACTAAGGGGCTACCAGGGTATGCTTTGCTTTGCCCAAGTTGGCAATAATATCCTTGAGATTGGGCCATGCTAATGGGTCATACAGTTTAGTACTTTGGGGAGGGATATAGATGTTCAGTATGATGCAAGACCATTCCTCATATACCAGAACCAGACCCAAAAGAAAAGGTGGATGCCTCAAAACTTTGACTATGGTCCCCTTGAAGGTGCTATGGACCAAACAAGCCAGGCCACCACATGGGTGGCCCCTTGCTGCTAAAGAAGTTGCAGGGAGGGAATAGGGGGTAAAGTGGGAAAGTTCCACAGGTAGATCCAAAGGGGCTACTTACCAAGTCTCCTGTAAGCACAGAATATAGAACTTCCCAACAT
Source organism: Sphenodon punctatus (assembly GCA_003113815.1). NCBI lineage: Eukaryota > Metazoa > Chordata > Lepidosauria > Sphenodontia > Sphenodontidae > Sphenodon > Sphenodon punctatus. The sequence goes on from QEPC01013263.1 coordinate 16,479, forward strand.
ACTGAATGAAATTTGGATCCCTTATCCTAATTCTCCAGCCTGCTATGTTCCAGGTGGCTAGCCTACAATCGACCACATCAGGGCCAGCCATAGGTCATGCAGAAGCTCCTTGCAATGGAGGAGGTGGCTGAAGAGGAGCCAATCCCTGATCAAACGCATCTAGATGGATAGGCAACATTTCCTGGGGACTCACTGATAGTAACTGAGGATGCACTGCTATTGGTGATGATAGGGTTCGTAAGGCAGGCAAACCCGAAGGGTTAGGAGCCTGGCTCACAGCCGGGGTTCTAGGTTTTCCTATATATTGAGAAGAACCCAAATCAGCAGGTGCTTCAACTAAAGTCTCCAATAAAGAATCCACACTCTTATCTAGGCCCCCCGCAAGTCTTAGAAGTCTTTCCTGTATGGATTCAGACTGGCAGGGAGTCAGAACCTGGGATTTCACTTCGGTACAACCCATCCGGAGGGCGTCATGACAATTAGTCACTGTAGGAGCGTTAGCAGCAGAGGGAGGTCCACTAGCAGTACTAGGTAAAAGGCTAACTCAAAAGCATCTAGATGGATAGGCACCATTTCCTGGGAACTCACTGATAGTAACTGAGGATGCACTACTATTGATGATGATAGAGTTCATAAGGCAGGCAAACCCGAAGGGTTAGGAGCCTGGCTCACAGTCGGGGTTCTAGGTTTTCCTATATATTGAGAAGAACCCAAATTGGCAGGTGCTTCAACTAAAGTCTCCAGTAAAGAATCCACACTCTTATCTAGGCCCCCCGCAAGCCTTAGAAGTCTTTCCTGTATGGATTCAGACTGGCGGGGAGTCAGAACTGGGATTTCACTTCGGTACAACCCGTCCGGGTGCCTTCATGACAATTAGTCACTGTAGGAGAGTTAGCGGCAGAGGGAGGCCCACTAGCAGTAGTAGGTAAAAGGCTAAATAAGGACTGAATACATAGGTTCTTAAAGACCTCGCCTACATAAATTCCTCACGTGGAAACAAATAAGCCTGCGTAAGAATCCTATCAGCAATATAAGGCATATGAAAATAAACAACCAATCACTGCAAGAACCTATATGAAGGGAGAAGCTGGAACGCCCTAATAGCACCGGAAGGGATCCAACCTAAAATAAATCTCAAATGGCACGCTATGGCCCCCTTGGAGTCCCAAGCAGGGAACATCCCATTTGGCAAGGGGCGAATTCTAAAGGCCACTGCCCCAACCAAGGGAACTAGTCTACCAATTTGGGAAATTTCCATGCTAGAAGCTAAGGGCCAGGTCAAACCCCCAGCCCTAGAATTGCCCCTGTTATCAGGGGTGAACATTTGCTCCCCAGACGCGTTACCTTGTCCTGGCTTTGGGGAAGCCTTAGTATTTACCTCTAAACTAGAGGGCTTTATAATGGCAAAAGAAGGCAAAGTAGAAACCAAATCTGCATGCTGAACTTTCAGCAGGCTTATGACTTCCTCTAATTTATCTAAAAGCCTCTGAGATTTTTCTCCCACCTCCTGGGTGTAATTCCCCAGCAAATTACAGATGGAAGGGCTGGGGAAAACTGTAGAGCAATTGCTATTGGAAATGGAGAGGTCTGTCTCTTGAGTTGAAAAGGGGTCCAAAGAAGCCAGCTCCGGGGATAACGAATGGGGTGAACCCAGATCAAAACGCAACTCCTCTGGGCCCAGTAATTCATCAGGCCCCAGAGGGGGCATAGGGTCAAAAGACCCAGCCACTTCTCTATTCTCTGGGGCCTGGGATCTGGACCTCAGGGAATAATAACTCCCCAGCTTCTGCTGCTGGAGCTGGGGATTAGTCGGAACTGCTGATCTTGCAGACAACTTCCTAGAACTCCTTGTCTTAACTTTAACCGGCATGATGGAGACTCAATTGCAGGGAACAATACCCTATTTCCTGCACCCCAAAAACTCACCTCATAAACTCGCCCCTGACAACCCAACAAGTGGGTATTGAAACAAGCACCCTAGAGTCAGGCAGGCGGGAACAAGCAAGCTAGAAAACAACAGTGACTAATGGTAGGGAACTTGGAGGCCTACACATAGGCAAGATTCTGAACCCTATGCCCCCAAAAGTCCCCAAGGGCCCCTAAGGGCCACACCCTTTGACCGCGGCCCTTCGGCTCACAGACGTTGGCTCACGGCCTATGGCGCACTATGGTGGCTTCCTTAAATAGCTGCCTTTCGGTAAGGGTGGTAAGGGGGCGGGGGAAGAATCTCGGTCCAGTGCCCCCCCTGGCCCCAAAGCTCACAGTTCCTTTGTTGTCCCACAGGTGACCAGCTGGGAACCCCGATGCGGCGGGAGCAATGGCGGCAGAAGACTCCCCGGCAGGGACCCCTGGAATGGCCAGCTGATGGTAAGTGGAGCCTGGGGTAGACAAGGTGTGGTCATAGGAGATTCCTCGTCCAGAAATTTGCATCTAGTGAATCATATCAGTTATGTTTCTCACTCCCTAAGTAATAATGGGTGATTTCAATAACCCTCATATTGACTGGGTGAATGTCTCCTCACTGAGGGATACAGAGATAAAATTTCTAGATGTCATAAATGACTGCTTCCTGGAGCAGCTCATCCTGGAACTAACAAGAGAAGGATCCACTTTGGATCTAGCCCTAAGGGAGTGCAGGAGTTAGTGCAAGAGGTGATGGTGCTGGAGCCGCTGGGCAATAGTGATAATAATATAATCAAATTTGATATACTCACAGTAGGGAAAATGCCAAATAAAACCACTGTGGTAACATATAACTTTAGAAAGGGGAACTATGTAAAAATGAGGAAACTAGTTAGAGGGAAACCTAAGAAGCATTTGAAAGAATTAAATGTCTACAGGCAGCATGGAGACTATTTAAAAACACCATCATGAAAGCTTGGATTCAATGTATTTCACAAATTAAAAAAGGTAGGAAGAGGACCAAACGTCTGCCTGTGTGACTAAATGGTGAGGTGAAGGAGGCTATTGGAGCCAAAAAGGCATCCTTTAAAAAAGGGAAAGAGAGTCGCAATGAGGTAAATATAGGGAGGAGCATAAGCGTTGGCAAAGTAGATGTAAAAAGTTAATAAGGTAGGCCAAAAAGTAATTTGAGGAGGAACTTGCTAAAGATGTTAAAACTAATAATATTTTTTTTCCCAAGCACATCAGAAGCAGGAAACCTGCTAGAGATTCAGTTGGGCCATTAGATGACATGGGGACAAAAGGGGTGCTTAGGGAGGAAAAGGACATTGCAGAGAAGCTGAATGAGTTCTTTGCTTCGGTTTTCACTGCAGAGTATGTTGGGGAGATACCGATACTGAGGGTGAAAACAGACATGACACTAACCACCCTTTAACCACCCTTGGTGGTCATTTATGCATGTTTCAGGGCTGCATAGGGCACCAATACAGCCCTGTAACATGCATAAATAACCACCAAGGGTGGTTAAAGTGTGGTTAGCGTCATGTCTGTTTTCACCCT
>QEPC01013263.1:32297-48940 GCA_003113815.1 Sphenodon punctatus
AGAAGCTGCCACTCTAGCCAAAGGACCCACCATCATGGGTCTGGGACCATCATTCCTTGCACAGAGGCGATGTCATTCCACCGCACCAAGAAACAGCCAATCCAGCCCCAGGACCCACTTTTAGGGTTCTGGGGCCAAGTTACAGGCAAGGAGGGCTGTCCCAATATCCAGAAGCTGCCACTCTAGCCCCAGGACCCACTGTCATGGGTCTGGGGCCATCATTCCTTGCACAGAGAGCCTTTTTCTGAACGCCTGAACCAAACCGAACACGACCAAACCGAACGGCCGAATCCAAACACGTCAACCGGACCAAATGGTCGAACTGAACTGGCAAACCGAACCGGATGGCCGAACCAGAACCGCGATCTGTTCGCCCATCCCTAGAAGCCAGTGGTCGCAGGAAAAGAGGGATGGTGATTGGGCAGGCTGACTGCTATTCCAAGCCTCTTCACCCCTGGTGCCAGGAAGTCTGCTCCTCAGCTGCACCACCCTCCCTGGGCCTTCCAGTCCTGTTTTTCCTTTTCCCACCCGAACACTGCCGAATTCACCCGAACGCTGCCAAACCATTCGTCCTCTTCTGCGTTCAGTTCGGGCATTCGGTTCAGCCATCCGAATGTGCCAAGTTTGGGCCAAACACCGAACTGCCAAACCGAGTTTGCACATCCCTGCGGCTGCTTTCCCCAGATTTCCTTCACTGTTGCTTCTTCCAGCGAGTGCTAAGCAGTAAAGTTGAACATTTTGGTTTTGGGTAGAACTGAAATTGTCCGAAAATGGTTTGTTTGAATTAATCTGACATTTTGGATCTTTTTGATTCTGGCATTTCATTGTTGTTTCCCCCCCATTGATTTCATTTCATTTTTTTTTCAATTCTGTTTTTTTTCCCCTTTGTTGTTTGTTCTCATTAACTTCAATGGGAGAAAAACTGAAAATCTAACATCAAAATGAGGTCCAAAATTCAGAAAGCACCAAAACGAAACTTCTGTCTGGGGTCCCATCCCTACTAAGCAGAATAGCTTAGCCAGCAGGAGAGCCGCTGCCTCCATTAGTACTGGCTAAACACTCCTGCTTAGTGCTGACTGGCAGAAGCAGCAGTGAAGGGAATCTGCAAAGGGCAGACAGAGCTGCTGATTCGGCTGACCTGGAGCATGATTGGTTGGCACCCCTCATTTAAATGCACCCATGGCCACCACTACGTTATCCTTAGGCTAATTATGACTCTGGGGTCCTCATATTTTATTTTCATCCTGGACCCCACAAATTCTAAGGCCAGCCCTGCTAACTATACTAAATTAAAACACAGCAGAAGAGCAGGACAACTGCCATACTGGGTCAGAACAATGGTCTATTCATCCCGATAGCCTGTCTCTGAAAGTGGTCAGCACTGGATGCTTCAGAGGAATTGTCTTCAGGGGCGTTAAACTACCTCTAAGCAAAGAGGTTTGCAGAAACCTAACAAGTTTTGTTTAAACTCTATACATGTTTGTAGTGCTATTGTACCTTTCCTTGTTTCCTGATGAAAGTAATAATATAAGTATTTTACTCATCCTGCACAAACAAAACTTTACGGAAGGTTTCTACTTTGAAAAGGGGCAGTGTTTTATGCCCGAGATACAGCCCATTATGAATCCAATGAATCCAGCTTACCAGAGAATGTGTCGTTCAAGAGAACACTTTGAAGGAACCTTAGGATATCTCACAATTGAATAAGAAAGCACACCCACAGAAAATCATTATCATATTAATAAAGTTCAGTTCACACTAAACATTCATATTAAGTCCATTTAAACAAAATCCACATACTCAATATTAAACACAAGAGACTATTAATTTATTTGGCTGCCCAGGCTCAGAGTCATGTCGAGTTTCTAGACCCAATCACATTGTGCTATACTGCAGGGGTTCTCAGTCTGGTGCTTAGGCAATGTGTGAAAGTGTTCCCAAAGCCAGTTGTGAGTAGTGCTTGGGAGCACTTTGAAACAGTCCTTCATCCATAAAACTCAATGTGAGCTGGGATTAATTGAGTAATTATCTCAGTTTCCATTAACTTGAATTAAATTGAATTGCAGAGGGGAAACTTAATTTATGCATATTTATGCAAATCATCAATGCAAATTATGCATTGCTCCCAAATAGTCAAGTCACTCCAGTGCGCATGACTGGGAAAAGGTTGAAAACCCCTGCTATACTGAATGGAGAAGTAGCATGTTGTTTAAAGATGAGCTAACTGACATCAGTATCTCAATTAAAAGTACATTACATAGAATAATCTGTACATGTGTTTACATTGATTTGTTCTGTCAGTGGTGTTTAGTGAATTAGTTTTATATGGGAGTTTATATAAGTCACTGAGAATGGTTTCCCTGCCCTCTTTTTACTAAATTCTTTGGTCACAAGAGTTTAAATTTATCCAGTCAGATGATATCTTCTTCCATAATTGTATTATGTTATATTGAAGAAACCTGAAATATTTTTAGGGGCAGCTGAATGAATTATTAAATCCAGTTGAACTTTCATTTTCCAATTATTGGCTACAGAGAGAGTGGATTTTTATAATAGAATTGGGTGTAATGAAATGCATAAAACGACAAATTGGAATGAATACAAAAATTGATTTTTTTTTCCCTAAAAATGTTTTTTGCCTTGACATCTCTCTTCCTTTTTTCTACTGTCTTTAGTAGGATCACTGACTGCCCCATTCTAGATGTGTCTGGCATCTGCAAAGCAAAAGGAATTGATTTTCTGATGGCCAGTTTAGTGCCAAAGCATATCTCTATTTTTTCATTCAACTTACAGCAGTCCATATGACTAACTAGTGGTTTAGAAGTGAAAAGTAGTAGTATTTATCTATATACAATTTGGGTTTATTTCTATACATGTAGTCCATTTTCAAGGACTAAAACAGCACACGGAGGACACAAATTTACTTTGTTGTTAATTATAGCGATAATTTGCTTTATGTATTACATAGGAAGCATTTTCCTGTCTGCAGTGACTAGAATGACGAATTGTGACCAGAGACTGCTGGATCCTGTTCTCAGATCTGCAACTAGCATTTTGTGTGACTTTATACAAGTCACACATTGCAGAAATTAAAGGTGGCTAAGGATCAGATACACAAAGACGCTGGGACTGCAGTTCACAAACTACTTACTCCAGAGTAGAGCTTTGGGATTCAGTGGGACTATTTTGGAGTAAACAACCCAGCTGATTTAAAGGAGTTTTTGACATTTTTTTTCTGTGTCCCTAATAATATAGCCCTTTGAGATTCCCAGATAAAAGGTCCTATAGTAAGGAATTTATTTGAATGCATTAGCCACAGACCATCATGCAATCTGCTACATGAAACAGAAATGCACAATAAAATTAGCAATAATATACAAAGTAATAAAATCCATAAAAATGGGAAAACACATATATGTACATTTCCTATACAAAAAGGAAATCATATAAAAATAAAATCGCCCTGCTAGGTGCCTTGTGCGCTGCGGGGGACTTTTTACCTGCCCCATTCGGGGAAGAAGGCACAGGATCGGGGGGAAGGGTTCCCTCCAAAACGGGAGTTGAGCCGGCGGCTTGCAGGCTATGCAAGCGGTGATCTCCTCGGATCGCCGTTTGCAGAGGTTGGAGGTGTGTTTGAGCACAAAGTTCTGGTGCACTCATTGGACAGGGGGAGGGGTCACATGGATACAGGCACGCTGCGCAGCTCTTCAGTTGACTAGCAATGCATGAATGAAGAGGATGCGTTCTCGAGTCCTCTGGTGGTGCTGAGGTGGCCTGTGCTTGTTACCCACACCCCTCATCATCGAAGGAGGTGGCTTGTGCTCATTCCCCCGGCGGCTTGTGCTTGTTCCCCCCCCCCCCCTTGGCATTAAAAGCTAAGTTAGCCCGGGGTCAGGGATCCAGAGTCGGAAGCAAGAGCATTTAAGTGAAGGGGGGATCAGATGAGGCAGCGGCTTGAGGGATTCTCTCCCGCATAGGGTGTGTGTTTGGTGTTGACATGGTTTTTTGGGTTTGTGCTAAGGTGATGGGCCATAGTAAAGGCCCTGGGAAGTGCAAGTACCTCCCGGGCAAGAGAGGGCGTCCAGCGGGCAGTAAGGGCTGAGACAGGGGTGGGGGGTGGACCCACCTCCCCCAGGAATGATGGCGGTCGCCCCTGAGATGTGCTTGACCCAGGAATCAAACGGGGGGGGAGCCCCTGGATGGACATGGTGGCTGGGCCTAGTAATGTAGCTGGGGGGTGTTAAGTCAGGAGGCCTGTGCTTCAGTGCAACATGGGGTGGTGACACCCCCCGCTGGTGAGGTGCTAGTTGAATTGCCAGTGCAAACAGGCCAGGCAGGCACTGAAGTTGGTTGCCATGATGAGGTAAGACAAGTGCTGTTACAATCAATGGAGGTCAGAATGGGCCCACGAGATGAGTTTTTGGGAGCAGGACCAGCTGTTGACGGGGGTGTTGGGGCTGGTGTCATATATAACCACGACCCTGTTTTATTTCAGCCTGTGGGGTGAAGCCAGTTCCCATCTAACACAGCAGGTGTAGGTGACGGGGCCATCCAGGTGGTGGAGCAGTTGGCGCAAAAAGTTGATAGGATGGAACAGCAGCTGGCCATAATCGCGGTGTTTATTGAGGGTGGAGGCTGGCCGGTGCCTGTGAGTGTGCCTCTGGGTGCCCCAGTTCAGGTGACAGCACCAGCACAGGTGGTTGTAGTGGATGGTAATATCCAGTGGGGAGTCAGGTGGTGAGTGACCCCGGGGTGGCTGGAGGTGCTCAACCGCAGGGTGTGACTGGGGAAGCACAGTCAGTCTCTGGCCCGGAGGTGGTACCATACACGGGGGTAGGTGTAGGTGCGTTACTTGGATCACCTGCTCTGCAGCAGGGGCCTGGAGCGGCCAAAGTGGGGTTCGTCCAACAGCTCACTCAAACACAATGCGCAAAGAAGGAAGCGCACTCAATGGTTGTAACAGTGCCGGCTGTGTCGGCGTGCACTGGGACAAGTGTGGGTTTGCCAGCGGGGCTGCCTGCTCAGCAGCTCGGGCCTGGAGTGGCGCAGGTGGGACAGAGTGGACTGGGGCTGTTGTGAGTGCAGCACGACCTGAACAGACTAGTATGGGTGGATAATGTCTGGTGCCCACAGACTGCGGCTGCTTCAACGGGCCAGGCTGAGGTTCATTGGCCGGGCAGAGTCAGTTTTCAGGAGGTCAGTGTGCCTTGGTCCAGTCTCAAGTGGGGATCCTGGGTGCCCCAGTGGTTACAAATGTGCCGGGTGCTCCGGATAGGGAAGTCCCGCCCTTGCAAGGGGGGTATGCCAGGGTTTTGGCACCCATTGGAGTGCACTTGATTCAATCAACAAGGGAAAAAGATTGGAAAGGGGATTACATAGATTTGTTTGCGTTTCTCTTTTGCCACCCGGTCCTGGATCCTAATGCAAAGTCGGAGCCAAGGGAGTACGAGAGAGCGAAGCGGAGAAAGAGTGATAGAAACGGGACCAATTGGGAGTCTGCATTTATAATTTATGCAGGCGTGTTAATGCAAGCATTTCCAGAGCGGACTGTCCAGCTCTGGAAGTACTTTGATATTGTCAGGAGGGCCTACCTGATGAAAGAAGGTTTTGGGTGGCTGAGGTACGATGAGGCCTTCAGACAGAATGCGGCTATCTCTCCAGGGGTCAGATGGGATGTAAAGGACCACGATTTATGGATTGGGTGTATTCAGGAGATGGACGTGGTCCGGGCGGACAGTGGCCATGTTATAGTCAAGGGGGATGAGCAGCCGAAGGAGGCATCGCGGGGCGAGGTGGCAAAAAAAGGGGGTCAGTCACTAGCGTGCTGGGACTTTAATGAAGGGTCTCGGTGTTTTCATGCCAGTTGCAGGTTTTTCCACTCCTGCCTCCAGTTTAATGGATCTCATCCCCTTACCAACTGCCCCAGGAGGAGGAGCGGTGGGCAGAGAGGTATGCACCCTTTCCAGGCCAGAGGGGGGCACGGTGGGGGTGCTGGACAAGCAGCTATGGGTAAGGGCCCCAACGTCAGTTAAGTGGTGGGTCCTACGAGATTTGTTAGTGGGTTAGTCACGAGTTGAGGTTGCCCGTTACGTGGTAGAAGGTTTTAGGTTTGGATTTGCAATTCCTTTTGATGGGGTTAGGGAATATATGTTAGCTAGGAATTTGAGATCGGTTGTGGGATTAGAATAGATTGTTGAACAGAAAATAAACAAGGAGGTTTTGGAGGGCAGGGTGGCAGGTCCATTTGAGCACCTGCTATGGCTAACCTTAGAGTTTCACCGCTCGGTATTGTTGCCAAGAAGGCCCCTGGTGAGTACAGACTGATTCATCACTTGTCATACCCCAGGGGGGTTTCAGTGAATGATGCGATCCCTTGTGAATTATGTTCTGTGTATTACGCCTCATTTGATGATGCCGTGGAGCTGCTGTGTGCATGCGGTGTGGGTGCGCTTATGGCAAAGAGCGACATTAAGTCTGCGTTTTGCCTCTTGCCGGTGCTCCCTAGGGACTTTGACCTTCTGGGTTTTTCATTTAAGGGTCAGTTCTATTATGACAAGCCCATGCCCATGGGATGTTCCATCTCATGAGCGGCCTTTGAAAGGGTTAGCACCACGCTGGAGTTGATTGTGCGGCAGAGGGCGAGGGCGGGTCACATGACATATTATCTCAATGACTACTTGTTCATCGGGCGGATGGGGTCACCGGTATGTGGAAAGCTGTTGAACCTGTTTCGGGAGTTTGCGAGTTTTGTGGGTGTCCCATTGGCAGAGGAAAAAACCGAGGTCCCAGTGACAGTTATGACTTATTTGGGAATTGAGTTGGACTCGGTGAAGGAAGAGTCACGGCTGCCTGAGGCCAAGTTGGGGAATTTGCGCAAGGAGATAAGGGCCTGTGTGGTGACATCTAGTAAGGTGACATTGCAAGCCCTCCAACCGTTGCTTGGAAAGCTGAATTTTGCATGCAGGATGGTTGCACTCGGGCGTGTCTTCCTGTCCCTGTTATATGCTAGAACAGCAAAGGTGTCTTTGCCGCACCACCACATTAGGGTCACAAACGAGATGCGAGAGGACTTGGATGTATGGTTGGACTTCTTGCAGTGGCATAATGGTGTTAGTTGGTGGTGAAGTCTGTACAGAATGGAAGCTGAGTTGAAAGTGAACTCGGATGCGGAGGGGTCAGCGGGGCTTGGAATTTATTTTCAAGGGCATTGGTGTTCTGAACAGTGGCCGCTGCAGTAGCGAGAGTCTGGGATCTTGAAGAACTTGACATTCCTGGAATTGTTTCCCATAGTGGCAGCAGTGTACTTATGGGTACACAGTTTTGAGAATAAAACGGTGTTATTTTGGTGCTATAATATGGCCGTCGTCCATGTGGTCAATTCCCTTTCATCAAAATCTGAAAGGGTAATGCAACTCGTCAGGGTATTTGTGCGCTGGTACCTGAAATTTAACATTTTGTTTTGCGCTAAGCATGTTCCTGGTGTTGAGAATGAACTCGCTGACGCCCCCTCTCATTTTCAGATGCAGCTTTTTTGGGAGCTTGCCCCCTTCACGAGGAAGGAGCAGGGCTTCATGTCATGAGAGCTGTGTAGCCTTGGATGTTAGAGCTCATGGATACCGTAAAAGGTTCTGTGGCACCAGCTACTTGGTTGGCATATGAGAGGGCTGTCAGAGAATTTTGTGTGTTTGCCAAAAGTAAAGGCTGGTCGGTTTTGTTCCCTGTTCCCCTTCCACAGTTAGTGCAGTTTGGATTGGAATTGCGTAAGAAAGGTTTGGCTGCTGGCACCATTGCAGGTAAATGGTCAGCATTAGCATTTATGGCTAAGATGGTGGGGGTGCATGATTTGTGGTATACTCCAGTCCTCAAAGCAATGTTAGCTTCCTGGAAAAGGCAGGGACGGGTGCATGTTGACGATAGGGTCCCCCTGTTTCCCAAAATCTTTGTTGACAATGTGGGAAAACTCGGGGAGATCTGTGTCAACTCAGGAGAGGTGTCTTTGTTTAGGACAGCATTTGTGTTGGCCTTTTTTGCCGCCTTAAGGATTAGTGAGTTGGTGGTAAGTTCCAGATTTGATCGGGCAAAGAGGGAACCGCAACTTGGTGATGTGACTGTGTACAGCACTGGGGTTGAAGTACGTATTCGTGTATCCAAGACCGACCAGTTGAGAAGGGGTTCGATGGTTTCCCTTGCCAGGTCGGTCATCCCAGTGATTTGTCCGGTGGTTTGTATGGAAGAATACCTAAGGTCAAGGCCGGCGGTGTCAGGGGCATTGCTTGTGCATCAGTTGGGCAGACCTTTAATGTGGTACCAATTTCTAGCGGTGCTAAAGCGTTGTTTGGTTTCATTAGGTTTGTCTGGAATTTTATTTAGGTCACACTCCTTTAGGATTGGGGCGGCTTCGGCGGCTGCTGCTGGTGGTTTTGCCACCCCAAAAATTTGGGAGATTGGGACGGTGGCAGTCTGGAGTCTTTCGAACTTATGTTTGACCTTTTCCAGTGCTGTGAACCAGGTATGCAATGTTTAATTGATGGGGGGTCCTCTATTTTTTTTTCTCCTAGGGGGTCTGTTGCCTTCAAGGAGAAGTGTTGTCAGCCACAGTTTTGTTCATTGGGCCGAAAAACGTGGGCGGGCATACAGTTGGGGGACCCAGCTAGATATGGCCTCAAGGGCTTCAGTGGTTTGTAGGGGACGGAGGGGAATGTTGTGGCCCTAACTCTTGCCACTGATCTTGAGCTTGCAGGGTGACACCCACCCACCCCAAAACTGTTATTACTGCATCTTGGGGAGAATGATTTTGCAAGGGGGTATGGATTGGATCTGTCAATAATGATTCATCAAGACTGGGTGAGGTTACGAGAATTTATCCCTCGGGCCACCCTTGTCTTTATAGAGTTGTTACAGAGGATCAGGTGGCCTAGGGCAGCTGACCCTCAAGCAGTGGATAGAGAGAGAAAAAGGGTTAATCGGGAAGTTAAAAAGTGTATCCAGTTGGTAGGGGGGGTGTTGGTTCAGACACCCTCAAATCAAATGGACCAAGCCGGAGCTGTATCAGCAGGACGGGATTCATTTATCTGAGTGGGGGTTGGAGATTTGCATTGGGAATATGAAGAGCGTGCTGCAAGCATTATTATAATCTGGCCGGCTGTGTCTAGGTGGTGTGAGTTGGTGGGGGTGTTCGAGCAAGTGAAGCTGCTGAACTTGTGGCGGTGTTCAGTACCATATGGAAAAAAATGGGGTGGGTTTCTCCCCAGAGAGAGGCATTTTGGGGAGGATTGGGTTCATCCTCCAAGGTGAGGTTGGGAATCATTTTTGGCAGTGGCACCCCAGATGATCCCTGGAAGGAAAGAGAGGCATGGGGTGCGTATGGGTAGGATCTAAGCGGTCCCGAAGTATGCATCTGCCCTTTGGGGTAATGGATCAAGGTGGTCCAGTGGAAAGGGGGGGGATTGGACTGGTATCTCCAATCCAGGAGTTTAGTCTGATGGTACTGAACGCGGGGAATGAGAGGTTAAGTGGATGGTACAGAGGGTTTACAATAGGCAGGATTTTTAACTTTCTCACTCCCCTTGTTATTACTCACCCTACTTAGCTCAGCCTAAGTTCAGTTAAAAGTTAATTGGCATTCTAATTGGTGTTGTAATGAAATCTGGATCAATTGGATAAAGGAGGCAATTGACAATTGGGCAATAAAATTTGATCAGTCTAATTGCCGTTTAATTCTATCCACCACTTGTTTTATGATTGGATAATTTGTTAATTAGTTCTAATTGGGTTTTATTCTTCTTAACAGGTTATGAAGGGTGATTGGTTTTTAATAAACAGCTGTGGCCAGTTTACCCAAGCGACTTGTGTCTGTGTCTTATTCCGGGTGCGGGGACAAAGAACGTGTCCTAAAAATCATGGCAGCAATTATTTTTTCCCCAAGCTAAATATCACTTGTGCCTACACCTTATGTAGATGACACTTAAAAATATTAATCTGACTACTATGTAGATGCAGCCTGTTTTTGGTTTTTTTTAAATGTCATTCGTTGTTATATTTCTTTTTTTAATTTTTTTTGTTAACTTTTGTTTTCAATTTTCATTGGTTTCAATGGAAAATGCATGTTTGGCTGTAACATTTTTATTTCTTATTTTATTTGAATGATAATTGGTAGCCTTGTACCCCCAACAGAGGGCATTATGTGTGCCACATTTCAGAAATATTAGATAGAGGGATACAATTTTATAAGCAGTTTAAATGTGTTGTTTTTACAAGATTCTGTGAACACATTCCTAGATATAACAACTTTGGCCACTTTCAGACATGCCCCCCCCCCACGCATATTTGGGCTGTAGGGGGTAATGCACAGACCAAATATGCATAGGGATAGGCTGGTCTGAAGCCCCCCCCCCCATGCGACTTTGCCGACAGGAACACGCAAGGATGCAGAGCTCAATTTCCTGCACTGAATCCCTGTACATCTCTGCTGGCAAAACCGCACGGGGTGTGTGCATATGATTTCAGACCAGCCGATTCCAACGCATATTCCGTCTGTGCATCCCCCCCTTGCAGTTCAAATATGCGGAGGGGGCATGTCTGAAAGTGGCATTTGTTTCCCATCTGATTTAGAAGAAACCGGTCAAGATTGTACCCCTCCCCAAGGGAACTATCTCTTCCAAATTACATACGTATTTCATAAAGGGTCTGCTGTTATCTGATTTACTTGTAAATGCATTTCTGGATGTAACGTCTTTGTATTCCAGTCTTCGTACATGAAATTGGGCAGGAATATATCTAGGATTTTCAGGATCATGTCTACCAAATTTAAGAAAGATTAGATAAAGGGACCCAAAATGATAAGCCTGCACATGATCTGGCGAGTATGAGCCTATGCCAGGGATTCTCTCATGTTAATCACTGTGGTACAATATGTGCTTGTAATGTCAATTGGCCAGCGTAAATGTCACCCATATATCATTCTCTACTGTGACCACCCCAACACCTCTCTCTCACTTGTTACTGGGAAGATAGAAGCATCTGCTTAGGAAAGAGTCAATAAGGGATTTTCTTAAGTCCTCTGTCACAGTACTGCAGGATGTGATTGTGATGGCAATGGACCAGCAAAGATGTGTGAACCATGTTTCCTGATTGCTGGGATGCTTTCCTCTGTTCTCTGCCTTGCTGCCTGAAGTCCCAGTCATGTCCCTTCTATGCCTGCCTCAGAGCCACCCATGATTGGGCCTTGAAACCTGAAAGCATGCAGTAAGAGAGGCAATCACATCTCTTTCCCAGCCAGGGTGTCTTTGAAATGTCAAGCCAATTGGCCAGAGGATACATCTGTCATCTCTGCTGTTTGTCACAGGCTACAGTCTGGCCGGGCACCTCAGTGCATGGGGGTGTTCGTCAACTTGCAGAGAGCACCCCAGAAGGAGGTAGGAGGATGTTGGGCAGCGCCCCAGGTGCATAGGGATTGGATTTATGTAGCTAGGTGAACTCTTGCAGTGAGCTCTAGCACACACACACACAAAGCCTGACAGAAAAGTATGAGAAAATGCACTGACCAAAGCCAGAACTAACCACAGACAAAAAGCAGGCCCAAAGAACAGCAACTTATATCTACCCTGCATGCCCGCCTTGAAGCCACCACCAATTCTTCCTCCTGTAAAGGTGGAAGCATGCAATAATTGGCCAGTGAATGTGTCTATTGGACTTCTCCTAACCCTTCTACAGCCCTCTCCCCCCTGCCATGCCTGTCTCTAAATGGCACTTCATGTGCTATTTTATTTACCTGAATAACCAAAGTCTTCAAGAGAGAAACTTCAACTACTTATAAAATTTGGAACCCTTTATAAAATCTTAATTCAGTTTGGCAGAGATGATCCTGAAAATCTGTGATATAATCCTTCCAAATTTCATGTACAATGTATAGTCAATTTTCTTTTACAGCCAGTAATGCATTTACAAGTAACGTAATAACCTTTTATCCAATCCTTCTGAAGTTTTGCAGACATAGTACTCTTAGAAAGGGATATAACCTTGCTAAGTTTTATTCAAATCAGATGGGAAAAAAGATGATAGTCAGGAATGTGTATGCAGATTTTTGTAAAACAAAGAATTTAAACTGCTTATATAATCACATTCCTTTATTCAGTCTCTCTGATATTTGGCACACCAAATGCCCTCTGTAGGGAGTATAACACTGCCAGTTTTCACCAAAATTGGATGTAAAAAAAATTGTTGCACCCAAAAATGTGGGTTTTAGGTTTTTCCTATTGATTCATAACAAAACAATTGTTCCATTTTTTCATTATGTTCTTTCATTTTAATCAATAACAAAAATGAAAAATCCATATTTTGTTTTTATTATAATAACAAAAATTAAATGCACACCCCTACTGTCTGGCTGAGCTTCAGGTTCTTCAGAACGAGACGTTTTGTTTTTTAAATTATGTAATGAAATTTGACGTTTTATTCTTTTTATTGGTATATTTTTATTTCTCAGTGTGTGTGTGTATAATATATATAATGTATTGTTATTAGCTTGTTATGGCCTTGTGGCCTCAGCAATAAAGATCCTTACTACTTCAGAGCATTTTGCAGAACTATTCCTCCTTCATTTCCAAATCATTTAAAATATCCTGTCTCAGTATAATCCTACTAAATCTCTTTTAAGTGAAGCATTTGAAAGTCCCTCATGNCCCCCCCCACGCATATTTGGGCTGTAGGGGGTAATGCACAGACCAAATATGCATAGGGATAGGCTGGTCTGAAGCCCCCCCCCCCATGCGACTTTGCCGACAGGAACACGCAAGGATGCAGAGCTCAATTTCCTGCACTGAATCCCTGTACATCTCTGCTGGCAAAACCACACGGGGTGTGTGCATGTGATTTCAGACCAGCCGATTCCAACGCATATTCCGTCTGTGCATCCCCCCCTTGCAGTTCAAATATGCGGAGGGGGCATGTCTGAAAGTGGCATTTGTCTCCCATCTGATTTAGAAGAAACCGGTCAAGATTGTACCCCTCCCCAAGGGAACTATCTCTTCCAAATTACATACGTATTTCATAAAGGGTCTGCTGTTATCTGATTTACTTGTAAATGCATTTCTGGATGTAACGTCTTTGTATTCCAGTCTTCGTACATGAAATTGGGCAGGAATATATCTAGGATTTTCAGGATCATGTCTACCAAATTTAAGAAAGATTAGATAAAGGGACCCAAAATGATAAGCCTGCACATGATCTGGCGAGTATGAGCCTATGCCAGGGATTCTCTCATGTTAATCACTGTGGTACAATATGTGCTTGTAATGTCAATTGGCCAGCGTAAATGTCACCCATATATCATTCTCTACTGTGACCACCCCAACACCTCTCTCTCACTTGTTACTGGGAAGATGGAAGCATCTGCTTAGGAAAGAGTCAATAAGGGATTTTCTTAAGTCCTCTGTCACAGTACTGCAGGATGTGATTGTGATGGCAATTGACCAGCAAAGATGTGTGAACCATGTTTCCTGATTGCTGGGATGCTTTCCTCTGTTCTCTGCCTTGCTGCCTGAAGTCCCAGTCATGTCCCTTCTATGCCTGCCTCAGAGCCACCCATGATTGGGCCTTGAAACCTGAAAGCATGCAGTAAGAGAGGCAATCACATCTCTTTCCCAGCCAGGGTGTCTTTGAAATGTCAAGCCAATTGGCCAGAGGATACATCTGTCATCTCTGCTGTTTGTCACAGGCTACAGTCTGGCCGGGCACCTCAGTGCATGGGGGTGTTCGTCAACTTGCAGAGAGCACCCCAGAAGGAGGTAGGAGGATGTTGGGCAGCGCCCCAGGTGCATAGGGATTGGATTTATGTAGCTAGGTGAACTCTTGCAGTGAGCTCTAGCACACACACACACAAAGCCTGACAGAAAAGTATGAGAAAATGCACTGACCAAAGCCAGAACTAACCACAGACAAAAAGCAGGCCCAAAGAACAGCAACTTATATCTACCCTGCATGCCCGCCTTGAAGCCACCACCAATTCTTCCTCCTGTAAAGGTGGAAGCATGCAATAATTGGCCAGTGAATGTGTCTATTGGACTTCTCCTAACCCTTCTACAGCCCTCTCCCCCCTGCCATGCCTGTCTCTAAATGGCACTTCATGTGCTATTTTATTTACCTGAATAACCAAAGTCTTCAAGAGAGAAACTTCAACTACTTATAAAATTTGGAACCCTTTATAAAATCTTAATTCAGTTTGGCAGAGATGATCCTGAAAATCTGTGATATAATCTTTCCAAATTTCATGTACAATGTATAGTCAATTTTCTTTTACAGCCAGTAATGCATTTACAAGTAACGTAATAACCTTTTATCCAATCCTTCTGAAGTTTTGCAGACATAGTACTCTTAGAAAGGGATATAACCTTGCTAAGTTTTATTCAAATCAGATGGGAAAAAAGATGATAGTCAGGAATGTGTATGCAGATTTTTGTAAAACAAAGAATTTAAACTGCTTATATAATCACATTCCTTTATTCAGTCTCTCTGATATTTGGCACACCAAATGCCCTCTGTAGGGAGTATAACACTGCCAGTTTTCACCAAAATTGGATGTAAAAAAAATTGTTGCACCCAAAAATGTGGGTTTTAGGTTTTTCCTATTGATTCATAACAAAACAATTGTTCCATTTTTTCATTATGTTCTTTCATTTTAATCAATAACAAAAATGAAAAATCCATATTTTGTTTTTATTATAATAACAAAAATTAAATGCACACCCCTACTGTCTGGCTGAGCTTCAGGTTCTTCAGAACGAGACGTTTTGTTTTTTAAATTATGTAATGAAATTTGACGTTTTATTCTTTTTATTGGTATATTTTTATTTCTCATGTGAGTGTGTGTGTGTATAATATATATAATGTATTGTTATTATCTTGTTATGGCCTTGTGGCCTCAGCAATAAAGATCCTTACTACTTCAGAGCATTTTGCAGAACTATTCCTCCTTCATTTCCAAATCATTTAAAATATCCTGTCTCAGTATAATCCTACTAAATCTCTTTTAAGTGAAGCATTTGAAAGTCCCTCATGATATCCTTGTTGACAAGCTGGTAAAATGTGGGCTAGATGACATTAGGTGGATTTACAGCTGGTTAAAGAAACATACTCAGAGTGCTCATCAATCAGTCTGGATGGAGGCATTGAGTGGGGTGCTGCAGGGCTCTGTTCTGGGCCCAGTACTGTTCAACATCTTTATTAATGACTTGGAAGAGGGAGTAGAGGGGATGCTGCTTAAAATTTACAGGTGACTCAAAACGTTGAGAGCTAGCTAACACCTAAAAAGACACACATAAAATTCAAAATGATCTTGACAGGATGGAAAACTGGGATGAAACAAATTATATTTATCTCTGTTGAATTTCATTTTAAGTTCTGCATTTAGGTAAGAAAATCGAATGCACAAGAATAGGATGGGAGAAATACATGTGTATAGGACCACATGTAGGAACCCGACTTCGGGTTCAGATGTTCAGTTCAGTGGAGTTCGGTTTAGCCAAACATCCCAAAATAGTTCTATCAATACCAAAATCGATACTGAATTTGAAGATTTTTTTCAGTATTGGTACCGATCGGTATCGGTATCCCAGGGGCCCTGGGACCATCCCTGGGCTCCACCGCTGGTGCCAGGAAGTCTGATCCTCAGCTTCCTCCCCCTTCCAGTCATGTTTTTCTTGCCCAAAATCACATTTTTCCCAACCCCGAACTCATCCAAACTCACCCAAACATGACTGAACTGTTTGGCTATTTTCGAGTTCGGTTCGGACGATCAGTTCAGATGTCCGAACAGACCGAGTTTGGGCCGAACTCCGAACATCCAAACTGCATTCACACATCCCTAATGATTCTACTCAACACTCTTACCATTTAGCAGGGCTTTCAGAGTAGGTATGAGGGGGAGGGATCTTGATATGTCAAGATTCTGCTTTTCAGTTGACTGCTAGGGAAGCTCTCTGAAAGATCTGACTCCTCTTCAAGATCTCTTTACGTCTTCTATTGGACTGAATATTTTGTCTATGTTTAATAAAGATTCTTAAAAGAATGTTTGCTATTTGCTTGGTTTTTATGCTAGAAATCACAGTGTTTTTTCAGATGGATGTGGGGATGACCACTCTGGAGTTGCTTCGGGGTCTACCCCCATATCTGGCTTCTCCCAGGTCACCTGGGTTGGGGTCAGATGGAACCAATGAGTTGCCTGGGCTGTGAACCACCTGAATAATGCCCTCCACCATAGAGTTACGGGCTAGAGCATCAACATGCTGTAGTGTTGCCCAGGGCAACGGCTGGCTGGAATTGAAGCAGCAGCATGGGTCTGCATATCGGGCGAACAGCTACTTCACTTCAGGCTAGTGTTCCAGGTTTGGCTGATTGCACTCCAAGATGATATGGAGAGCTCTAACAGGAATGCCCCAGAGCAGGCATAGCCTGATCTGCTTCAACATCTGGTGGGCCACCTTTGTTAGCATGAGACCCCCTCCCACGTGAGATTATTGGAGGGTTGGTTCCTCAATATCTTCTCTATCTTTAAATTTAGGGGAGTTAGCCAAATTAGTCAAAATAGGGGGTCCCCTCGTGTTCAAGGGATCAAGCTGAGGACAGTACACGCTACAGGCAGTTTATGT
>QEPC01013263.1:50608-75305 GCA_003113815.1 Sphenodon punctatus
TTCGGGTTTGGTTTGGTCGTTCAGTTCGGTCGTCCGAACGGGCCGAGTTCGGTCCGAATACCGAACGGCCGAACCATGTTCACACATCCCTAATTCCCTGCCCATATGAACTGAGGTGGCCACCAATGTCTGTACACACATCCCCTGCTCATAGGGACTGTAGGAGAGGACATGGCCCTTGCAATTCTTAGGAACTGGCCACGAGCACTGGGGAGTCTGGTTCGCTGGCTTGCACGGCACATGTCGATATCAAAGGCCAGCCATGATTGCTTCCCCCTCTCCCCCATGGTCTGTCACAGAAGAATTGCAAGGTGGCTGCCATGGTAGCCAAGCTGGGAGCTGCCCATTAGAATCCCTCCCCACACACTCCACCTGAGTGAAAGCTCCACAGCTGTGCCACTTGTCGGCCATGGACCTGACTCCCACCCTCTAGACTTGTTCATTTAAAAACACGCTGTGAAGGGGAGAGCACTGACAGAGACAGGAGCAGGAGATGAGCTTTGTTTCTGGGCTTAGCCATCAAGATGGTGATGCCTGGTTTGGGCTAAGGAGGACTGTGAAAGTTCAAGAGGTGTTTCCTGAGCTTAGGAACCTGGGTTGTAGAGGAGTGTTCCTGTCACAGAGGAGACCCAGACTGTTTTCAGACAAGTGCCTCCACACACATTGGGAAACCAATGGGTAATGCATGGGTAATATTTTATTTATTTATTTCTATTCACTTATAAACCCTCCACTCTCACTAAAGGTGACTCAGGGCAGCTAAGAAGATAAAACAAAAAACAATATAAAAATATACATATAAAATAACATCAGTATCAATAATGTCTGCAACAAGACACTACCTGCCCCATCCCAACTAACCCTTATTAATATGTGAGTAGTGGTTGGGGAAGTGCTTGTCTGAAACCCTCAGAAACTGTAAGATCAAGCCAGAGTGCCTTGATAAAGAGACTTTGTATCTGAGACTATGTATGGAATAGAACTTTGACTGTGTTGGGCCATGGTCCTGTCAGAGCCCACCCCAGACAAGCCCATCCCTGCCACAACATAGTACTTCAAACTAGTTCTTATAGACAAATGCATACAAATTTACATTATTACAATAAGAAACCATGTACTGTGTATTAGGGAAAACAGCCTTTTGTGCATGTGTTTATAAAGTTATGTAGTGGAGTGTGTTTGAAAAATAGGGATGCTTTTAACTTTTTTTTGTGGGGAGGGGCAAATCCAATTTGTAAAAAGTGTAGCTTTGGCTAGGTTAATAAAGACTAGATCTTCTAGAAATCCCACAGTAAAGAATGCTTTTAACCAATCTAGAAGTCTTCAAGCACATCAAGGAAATAAGAGATCAAGGCAAACATATGTAGTCATGGAGTGCTATATATGGTCCTTTTCACACAGACACTCTAACACCAATAAAAATGGGTGTTATATTTTATTATACACATTGCGGGGCACACAGAGCACACCTGCAGCCCTGCAACATGTATAATAAAACGTAACACCCATTTTATCGGTGTTAGAGTGTCTGTGTGAAAAGGGCCTGGGTTGGAGGAGTAAAGGGTTTGCTTGGTTTTACATTGGGAACTCAAACCCTATCTCCTCTAGACGATAAGGAAACTGAAGTAGTAGTAAAATGATGACATTGAAACAGACATGAGAGTGAAAGCTGAATAATTGAGAGGGGAAAGGTTGTTTTTAGGCAAAGAGTTTTAAATCATTTCTTTTGTTAACATCTATTCAATGTGAAACATTAAAGAACATTTTAGAGCAATAACATCTTGATGAAAGATTCAGCACCCTCATCTTGCAGTTATGATGGGAAATAAACAATGCAAACCCTGCAAGGTTTTGAGAAAATTCTCCAGAGACAACTAAAAATGAAATTCCTGATGTTTATAGGTTTTTGTTTTTTTTAAAGTTAAAAAAAAAAAGCTATATTATCTGAAGACACCTGGTCTTTTTTGTATGAATTTACTATGGCCCTTTTTACATGGACGGAGGTAGGTGGGGGGATAGGTGTATAGTCACGGTGGGTGGAGGTGGGTATCCACACCCACCTCCACCCATCTCCACCCACCTCCATCCATGGAGGCTCCTCTTGATTTCTGGAGGACTCCGTGGATGGTGATGGGTGTGTGGATAGGGATGTGCAAACAGAATGGGGTTCGGATGTTCATCCTGAAAACCTAGTTCGGGTTCGGCGGAGTTCAGTCCCACTGAATGTTCGGTGGAGTTTGGTCCCGCCAAAAGTTCAGCAGAGTTTGGAATGGCTAGGAGGCTTGGGGTGCTCCAGGGACCCGCAGGGGTGCCTGTGGTGGCATGGCAGGCTGTCGGAGACCCAGCAGCTGCAGCAGAGACCGGGAAGGCTTGGTGCTTGGCACCCTGGGTTGCCCGGGCAGGCAGGCTCATTGCTTGGCCTCTAGGGGTGCCTGTGGTGGCATGGCAAGTTGTCGGAGACCCAGAAGCAGCAGAGACCGGGAAGGCTTGGCGCTTGGCACCCCAGGTTACCCAGCAGGCAGGCCCAGTGCTTGGCCCCTGGGCGTGCTCATGGCACCAGGGCTGGCCATCTGAGACCCAGTGGCAGCAGCAGCAGCAGCGGCCGGGAAGATTTGGGGTTCGGTGGCTGGCCCAGCACCCCTACTTGGTCGGGCATTGCAGGCTGGCAGGCCTCCAGTTCTGCTCGCTGGCTGGATACTCCATTTCTAGTTGCCATCATGACAAGCGGTGGCTGGCTAGCTGGCCATGTGAATTACCACTTGGTAAGGCTACTTGACCAATTTGCAGAAGAGTTGGTTGAGATCTGGTGAGTAGGATGCCAGTCTGCAATGCCCAGCCCCATGTGGGTGCCATGCTAGCCACCAAGCTCTGGCCAGGCCTCTTCCCTGCCTGGAATGTGGGCCCCAGAACCCTGACAGTGGGTCCTGGGACAGGAGTGGCTTCCTGTTTCTTGATTTCGTGGAATGACAGCTCTCTGTGAGTGGAATGATGGCCCCAGCACCAGTGGGTCCTGGGACTTGAGTGGCAGCTTCTAGTTGACATGGATGGACATCCCCTGTGCCTGTAACATAGGCCCCAGAACCCTGATGGTGGATCCTCGGGCTGGAATGGCTGGCTGCCTCTGAAATGAGGAGACTGAGAGGAAATATTTTATGATGCTGGATACCTCCTCTAAATCTGAATCACTATCTGTGTCCAACAGGAGCAGAGCTGGTTCTCCCTGGGCCATGCTGTAAGCAAATAAGGACCCTCTACGTGGGTCGGTGGAATGATGGCCCCAGCACCCGGACAGTGGGTCCTGGGACTTGAGTGGCAGCTTCTAGATGACGTGGATGGACAGTCCCCCCCATGCCTGTAACGTAGGTCCCAGAACCCTGACAGTGGGTCCTGGGGCTGGAGTGGATGCCTGCTTCTTGATGCTGTGGAAGGACAGCTCTCTGTGAGTGGAATGATGTCCCCAGAACCCTGATGGTGGGTCCTGGGACTAGAGTGGCTGTTTTTTGATGCCATTGAATGATATCTTTCCTTGACTGTAACATAGGCGAACCTGATGGTGGGTCCCTGGGGCTGGAATGGTTGCTTCTTGATTCCATGGAATGACAGCTCCTCATGAGTGTAATGCCAGCCCCAGAACCCTGACTGTGGGTCCTGGGACTGGAGTGGATGGTGTTTCTTGATGCAGTGGAATGACGGCTCCCTTTGAGCAGAATGATGACCCCAGAACCCTGATGGTGGGTCCTGGGGATAGAGTGGCAGCTTCTGGATGAAGTGGAACAACAGCCCACCCTGCCTGTAATGTAGGCCCCAGAACCCTGAGGGTGGGTCCTCGGGCTGGAGTAGCTGCTTCTTGATGCTGTGGAATGACAGCTCCCCATGAGCAGAATGACAGTCCCAGAACCCTGATGGTGGGTCCTGGGACTAGAGTGGCAGCTTCTGGATGAAATGGATGGGCAGTCCTTCCTGCCTATAACATATTTATTTATTTATTTATTTATATATATATATATATTTCCTTATATTTATATGCCGCCCCCCCCGCCATGCCTACAGCATCTCGGGGCGGCTTCCAACATAATATAAAACTATTTTTTAACAAAAAAAATCTACAACATCTTAATTAAAACAAATTTAAAACACCCCACACAGAAATTAACCCCCACCCACCCTCCCCTCCGAATGCCTGGGCGAACAGTCAAGTCTTACAGATACGTTGAAAGGCCAACAGGCCCGGGGCCAGGCAAGCCTCCTCTGGGAGGGAGGGAGTTCCACAACCGTGGCCCAGCCACCGAGAACGTCCTCTCCATTGTGGCCCCCTGTCTTACATGGGGGACTTCCAGAAAGGCTCTGAGGGCAAGGCGGTTCCCGAGATGTGAGGGGCCCAGACCATGCAGGGCTTTGTAAATCAATACTAACACCTTGAATCTGGCTCAGTATGCTATAGGCAGCCAGTGCAGAGCGCTGAGCACCGGTGTTACGTGCTCATGCCGCCCCGTTCCCATCAGGAGACGGGCTGCTGCATTCTGCACTAGCTGCAGCCTCCAAACCAGAAACGAGGGAAGCCCCACGCAGACGTGTTGCAGTAGTCTAGCCTCGAGGGGATGAAGGCATGGAAGAGAGTGGCCAGATCGGGCCCGGAGAGGTAAGGTCAAAGGCCCCATACCAGATACAGCTGGCAAAAGGCGGCTTTAGCCACCGCCTCCACCTGCCAATCCAGACGGAGGCCCGAATCCCAAACCACCCCGGACTCCGAACCTGAAGAGCAACAGGCAGGCGAACCCCCCTTATCAGGGGGCCCAGCACCTCCCCCACCCTTCCCACCACCATCACTTCCATCTTCTCAGGATTGAGCTTCAGTCTGATCATAGGCCCCAGAACCCTGATTGTGGGACCTGGGGCTGTATTGGCTGCTTCTTGATGCCGGGTATAACACCTAAATCTATCTAATCTCATCTAAATAAATGAAACTATGGAGGTAAATTTGTGGAAATCGGTGAAATAGGAGGAGGGTTGCAATGGATTGGGAGAGGGAGTGTTCTGAAAAGGCCTGCGGACAGGATCAGGATTAGGATCAGTGGCTATCTCAGAACGATATGGAAGGGGGGGAGGGCAATGACTTTTGTTACTTGCTGCTCCCGCCTTACCACAAACCCCCATTGGCTCTGTGCAGCTTAACCCGTGGCCAATCATAGACTACCAAGGCAGTGGTCTGAGGAAAAGAGGGATGGTGATTGGGCCGGCTAGCTGCTAGTCCAAGCCTCTCCACCCCTCCTCAGCTGCCCCCCCTGGGCCTGCCAGCTAGGTTTTTTCCCACCTGAAATCATCCGAATGCACCTGAACTGTTTGGGGCTTTGGGAATTCGGATTGGCTGTTTCATTCGGCCATCCAAATTGGCTGAGTTCGGGCTGAACCCTAAACTTCCAAAACGCATTCGCACATCCCTAGTGTGCAATGGGTTGAGGTGGGTGTTGCGATGGATAGAGCGTGCATGTACTCACCCCCACCCATCCTGCTTGGTGTTCACACAAACGAAAACCGAATGGACATCCACCACCCCCAAGTCGGCTGTATACACAGACAGACCCCCTCCCCGCTCACCCGCCTGAACCCTGGGGTGGAGGTCCATGTAAAAACAGTGATCCTAAATAAACTGCAGCAAAATGAAAACTTGTTAAAGCTTGGTTTCAGGATTACATTTAAGTTAATATTAGTTAACAAGGTTGTTAATTACTATTTTGTACTTTGAAGTAATGGGAACTTATATAGTTGTTCAGACAGAATTCAACTGAAGTTTATACTATAGCTATGTTTTTATATGTTGTAATAATTAAAAGTTTATAATAAAAAAAGAAAAGAAAAAAGCAATATCCCGCTACACACACACACACACACACACACCCGCTTTCATCTGATCAGGCGTCTGAGGACGTCCGGGGCAATGCTCCTCCTGTGCCCTCCTTCCCCGCTCCTGTGCCTCCCAGGTTTTGCAGCCAGTACTTAAAGCTGTAATACAGCACCCGGTGTCCAGCCATGCCACTTTGACCCTCCGCTGGTCACATAACTCCTGTAGGGGCCCCCCAGCAGCAGACGCTGCTCATTTTCAGGGTGGAGGGGACCCTTCTCCAGGGAACTTTCTGCACTGCCGCAGCAGCCAGCCACAGCCAGCATTGCAGGTTATCTGCAATTAAGGCCTGGAGGAGGGGCTTGGATGCGAGGGAGGGAGGGGAAGCTGGAATCAGCTACTAAGGAGTCCCATAAGGGGCAAACCTAGCTGGAACATGCTTGGGCAGCTATGGGGAGCCATCCAAGCGTGCATAATGGGAAACTGCTGTTCTCAGTCTATCCACCAGGGGGCCAGGTATGTACAGAGCCCTGTGGGCTCACTTTTTAAACAGTACCTGGACATCTATATAGGCACTCAGGCGAGATGTGCGGTGGGGAAGGGTGGAGAGGAGGCAGGAGGTGGGCACTCTGGGTGCATGCTCAGTCAGTGAGCACGAGGGTTTTTTCGTTCACGCTGATGAGCTGTGGCCATGAGAGAGAGAGAGAGAGAGACCCTAGGGGAGGTGAGTGGACGGGAGACACATGGAGTGGGGGGACTTGGAAAGCTGGCTGGACAGCAGGGGGTTCACTGGGAGACATGGGGGAGGATAGGGTGGCCATAGCTCCCCTTTAAAAGAGGATGCTTATGAAAAATACATGGTGCAGGGCTACGCTGGTTCCAGTGCAGCCCTGCACCATGTATTTTTATGTGTCCTCTTTTAAAGGGGAGGTATGGCCACCCTAGGGGAAGGGGGTGGACATGGAGACACGTGGGGGAGGGTGGTGTAACAGATGAGAAGTGAAACATGTTTTGGGGGACAAGTGGAACTCCTCACTGCTGCTTTTTGTGCTGAGGATAATATGGTTGGCTTAAGATATTGTTTCAGTGGTTTGCTTTTGCTTGTTGTGTGTTTGCCGGTGCACTGCTGGTTTCCCCCCTCCGCCCCCAGGCATGTGCAAAAGCTCTGGTCATTTACTGGGGCCCCCACTGACCATGGCTACTCTTGGTTAAAATTGCCCCCTTTTCCTGTTTTACACGTAAATTGTTTGCTTTCTGTTTTCTGGGTGGTGGACCTAGGGACTTGGATGGAGGAAGGGTTTCCAATCCAATCTTTGCTGGAATGTTCCTTGCATTTTAAATTGGCCCCGCCCTTTGCAGTTTGGTGGGATGTTGTGAGTAGAAACAAAATGGCCTCCACCTCTCTAGTAGAGAGGCCATTTTGTAAATTTTTGGATCTACTCTTTTAAAATGGCTGTTTCACTGCTGCTCCCTGCTGCTGGAAAGTAGTTTCTGGCCTCTGTGCTTGTGAATGTGTGATTTTGAGGATTTTGCGTAGGGGTATGTTGAGAAAGAGAAATATATTGTTTAAATTTGGTTTATCCAGCCCCGGGCCCAGGTGGTGTGCAAAAGATACCCCTGACCTCATTGTGCTGCATGTCTAGGCAGCTGTTTTGATGGGGCTGTTTTGGTGGCAACACAGGCCTGGAACTGGCCAACCTTTTTAACAAGGGCCTGGGTGTTTGGACAGGCATTTGGCTGTCAGGGAAAAGGTGTAGGTACTAGGGATGCTGGTCTGGATGGACCTGGTTTACTTGCAGTGCAGACCTGCAACAAGCAAACTTTAAAAAAAAAAGCATGTTTGCTTGACAGGCATTTTGCTATCAGGGATAAGGTATAACTACTGGGGATGTTGGTCTCGATGGGTCTGGCTTGCTCGGAATGGAGGCCCGCAACAGGTAAACTTTTTAAAAAGGCCTGTGCGCTTGGACAGGTGTTTGGCTCCCAGGGATAGGGTGTAGCTACTAGGGATGCTGGTCTGGATGAACCTGGTTTGTCTGAGATCTGGCATGATTCCACACCTCGCCTCACTCTCCTTGTGAACAGAGAAGAAAGTAGATAGGAGCACGGAAGAATAGAAGGTTGCAAACAACAAGGAGACCCCTGTCCCCCATTGAACCCATTTCTTCCTCTTCTTCTTCTCATGCACCAAAACCAAATCCTTTCTCTCCTACTTCTCCTCTGTCCTGTCCTTCTATTCCCTTTCACTCTCTTCTGATTCAGCTTGTTGCAGGACAGGGAGCTAACTCAGTCCTCCCAGTTCTCCAAGCCAGAAGGAAGGCTTGTCCCAAAGCCTACACCTTCAGAAGACTACAGGTGGCCAAGAATGCCATGAAAATCGAGGATTCAAGGGTTCAGGATAAAGGTAGGCGATGGCAACGTGATCTATTTTTATACCTACTATGGTTAATTTGGACCCAGTGGGAAAGCGAGAGTGGATGGGACCCCAGTAAGAGGACTCTCTATTCTCCAGTGACCATGCTTCCCAGCATTAACTAATGTAATGTCCATCCAATGTTAACCCTGGGAACTCCTTGCTGCTGGGTTATGCCATGTCACTGGTCTACCGTTGCCCTGACTCTGCCTACCATTACCCTGGCTCTGCCCCTAGGTCCGCAGGCTCTACTCACCTACTGCCCCACCAGTCTCCAAACTCACCAACCACCCCTGCATCTGATATCATAAAGCAGCAAAAATAGTCAGGGGTTCTATTTTTTAGAAATCCTTTGAAACTTAACCTTGTATAGGTGCATATGATTAGGGGTCACAGGGCCTGCTCTTATACTGCAAAACTCTGAGGAAAACAGAGGCATTTTGCTGGGGTAGGAGAGATGGAAACAGCCTATGATTTACTTAGCTTATAAGCACTGATTGATATACAACATTACCATAACAGGCAGTTTTGAATGTGCCATATCGAAGAAAAATATTGAAGAGACAGACTGGCAGGTGATGGCTTTTAATGATGAATTAGTGAAAACCCGGGGTTAGTTAATAAAAGGATGTGGCTGTGTAAGCTGTTGTCCTCAAGCCAGACTCATGTTTTGTTAGTCTTGCCAAGGCAGACTGTGTTGGCTTGTGATGATGAGTTAAAGGAAGACAAGATGAAGGATAACAGGCTGGATTATGAATGAGATAGAAAATAAAGTGGCCTTGTATAAATCAATATGACATCACTTTAAATATTGTCCCCAGTTTAAGTTGCTGTATCCTCAAAAGGACATTGCTGATCTTCAAAGGAGAGTTTCTGTGAAAATAATTAGCTACTTTCCAAAAAGGCAGTAAAAATGAATTAGTAATAGTTTCATAAGTGATACATGGGGAAGATATGAAGGAGCACATGTCTTCTCCCCCCCCCCAGTTTGCAACAGTGGGAGAGTGCTCCAAGAGGGGACCGTCACCTGGGCGGCTGCTCTGACCTCTAGATGATTCCTGTGCCAAACCCACAGATTGGAGCCTCTTGGCAGTTGGCAGGGGTCTGCCCTGCCCTCAGAAAAGGGATCCAGTAGTCCTGCTGCTATTCCACTGGTATGTTGATTCTGTTGATTTCCCCTCCCCTAAGCCTCCTTGGTGGAGCCTTTGGGAACAGGCTCCAAGCTCCTTGGTCGGGTGGGGACAAGAGAGGTGTGGAAATACAAACAGAAATGTGCAGTGCTCTTTTCAGAAAGTCTTTCAGCTTATAACTCTGCACAGGGAACAGGGCACAAGCTCCTTGGTCGGGTGGGGACAAGAGAGGGGTGGAAATACAAACAGAAATATGCAGTGCTCTTTTCAGAAAGTCTTTCAGCTTATAACTCTGCATACAGTTTTATTATAACTTTGACAGCTGTGTGAATCATCTGATAACTCTCTGCTTTTGGGTCTTAGCATCAGTGGAGGACTTCACCATCAGAGAATGATATCAACAAATCACTGAAACACCACAGACCCCCCAGACAGCTTGGGGCATGCTGAGTATTAGAACTGAAACTTGATCTCGTTTTTCTCTCAATTCTCTTTGAGAATAAAGCTTCTTGATGAGAATCAAGGGAAAAAAATGAGAATTGAGAAAAGCTCTGGTTCTTGAGACTCTGAGATTTTTTTTCCTCGATTTACTTACCAGAGCCATGCGTATCATGTCCTGTGTCTGTCTTTTCTCCTGTCTGTGCCACCCGTGTCTGTCTCTCCATCTCTCCATGGGCACCCACAGCCCACAAGCTCAGTGGGGGGGACCCAACAAAAAAGTGCATGTACAAAATGACTGCTGGGACATTGGTGGCAGGAGTGGTCAATGCCTCCCTTTGGGAAAGCAGAATTCCAGGGGGCCTTAAAGAGGCTGTGGTGCAGTCTCTGCTCAAGAAGCCATCTCTTGACATTGACGCCCCTGCTAGCTATCGGCTGGTCAAGGGAAGGTTGTTGAATGGGAGGTGGCTCGACAGCTTCAGGGGTATCTGGATCACATCGGTTTTCTAGATCCTTCACAGACTGGCTTTTGACTGGGCTATGGCACTGAGACTGCACTTGTAGCCTTTGTCAATGACCTTTGCTGGGAGTTAGACCAGGGATGTCAACGTTATTGGTTTTAGTAGATCTGTCAGTCAGTGATGTGGGTTTTCCAGACATTTTTGAATCAGAAAATTTTCCCATGCCAATTTTCTTATTTTCATTCACATTAATTTGCATGAAATTTGCATAAGAAATTTTTGAATCAGAACATTTTCCTGTGCAAAATTTCCTATAGTACTGGAAAAATTTGGTAGGGGAAAATGTTCTGTTGTAGAAAGCTTTCTGCAAAACATTTTCCACCCCACATAACTGCTGTTGGCTGCTTTTGACACTGTTAATCATGAGATATTGGTGAGTTGACTCACTTGCAGGACCGAGCTGGGGTGGGGGAACTGTTCTTGAATGGTTCCGCTCATTCCTTGCCCGAAGAAATCAACATGTGGTCCTGGGGGACTTTTCCTCGTCCTCCCCATAGCCTCCGCTATGGTGTACCTCAAGGTTCCATACTTTCCCCTCCTGTTCAACATATACATGCAGCCTTTGGGCAAGTCATGAGAGGAGTTGGTGTTCAATGTCATCAATATGCTGATGACATCCAACTCTACCTCTCTTTTTCAGGTGACCGAGACTTGGCAGTCTTGGTGCTTACATGGTGTTTGGCAGCTGTGGGGAACTGGATGAGGGCGAGCTGTCTGAAGCTGAATCCTGACAAAATGGAAGTGATGTTGGTGGGCAAGGTGGGGGGACTGGGGATGGTGGAGGCCTCTGTCATTGATGGGGTCTGCCCTTCCTTGGTCCCTCAGGCTTATAGTCTGGGAGTTCTCCTTGACCTAAAGCTATGCCTGGATGTCCAGATGGTGGCTGTGGCAAGGAGCATGTTTCGTCCATTACATCTGGTGCGGAGGTTACGTCTGTACATCTCAGACTCAGATCCATGCCTTCATCACCTGAAGATTAGATTACTGCAAGGCACTCTATGTGGGGCTACCCATGGTGATGGTTTGGAGACTGCAGCTCATGCAGAATGCAGCGGCCTGTCGCCATGAGCACATAACACCAGTGCTACATGTGCTGCACTGGCTGCCTATTGTCTTCTCGACCCGATTCAAGGTGTTGGTTGTTACTTATAAAGCCTTATATGGCCTGGGTCCCACTTACTTGTGGGATTGCCTCACCACCCAGGTTCTGGATTGGCCCTGTGGTTGACCGGGAGCACCCTCCTCGAAGTTCCCCATGTACGATGATGGGGAGGGCATACTCGGTGGCCACCCTGAGGCTGTGGACCTCTCTCCCAGCAGATGTCCACCTGTCCCCAGATCTTCCCACCTTCAGGAAGAAATTTAAGACCCGGCTGTTTCGGTAGGCATTTGGTGAGGGTGAGGGGTGGGGGTTAAGGTGGGTAGGGAGGGTGATTTCTTTCTTGAAACTGTATGGTCCTTTTATATTTGATGCTGATTTTATTGATTTTTTAAAAATATTTTAAGTCGCCCTGGGATGCTTGTGTCAGGATGGGCCAGGATAATAAGAATCTGAAAATAATTTAAAATAAGTAAATATATATTTAGTTCTTTTCCAAAATGATGCCAGCAGCATTGCTGCCTTTCTGGAAAAGGTTGGCCAGTCTGGGTATGCACAGAAAGGTTGCCCTTTTCAAAAATGGTGGCAATATTGACAGTGCCATTTTGGAAAAGGGCTTCACACGTGCAGAATGGCCTGTGACCATTTTGCGCGTGTGCAGTTCTTTTTTTCTTTTAAAGCAAAATTCTTGCAAGAATCTTGAACTGTTAGTGAGATCTCAGCAAGATCTCGCTAGTAGTTCTTGATTCTCAGGGGAATCAAATTGATTCTCATTTCAGCCATCCTGAGAATGCTTCAGAAAGTGAAATAGGTTTCAAGAGAGTAAGTGAAACAAGGCGCTGGGTAGAGTAAAGCTCTGGCTTTACTGGGAGAAGGAAGGGTCAATGACTGTTGCCAAATAGGATGAAAAGAGGAGAAATTTTGAGGTGAACATTATGTATACTTCTAAACACTTTAGGAACATACACATTTCCAAATCATTTGCATCTCTCTCATTGCTAGCTTAGAAGCCTTAGCCTACCATGAGAGCCTAAATTTGCCAATTGAGGCATCAACCTATGAAATTCATAGAGAGAGCCTGCTGGGACTAATTAGCCCACAACTACCATCAGCAAATATCCCTGGAGGTTATGGTGTAGTACTCGCCATTATCACGTATGTATCATACTCTAACTAAATCCCTGGACCTGTTGTACAAGAGAAGCATTGGTTTTGGTTGTGATAGGTTGTGACCCAAGTCTTCGCCAAGACCTTGCATCTGCTTGCTTCAGGGTCACATGGACTTAGCTTAAATTAGAGTGAGAACTGGACACCACACTGGAGCTAAGGTAAGAACAAATGTTTCCCTACGGTCGAGACTATTTACCTTTTGGGAATGCTTGTGACTGTTCATCGGTATTTCCTCAATGTTGATTACATGCTTCTGCTATTGTGAGAACATTGCCTGTGATATTTCTGATATTTTCATCATTTTTCATCAATTTCCAGTATTTTTGTCACTTTAAGTCAGTTTCCAGCATTTTCATCATTTAGCATCAATTTCCCACACTCTGTCAAGTTACAGCACCTTCTGTCAATTTACATCTCTTTTAAGTGCCGGAAAATGCTGCAGTCTAAGGCAGATAATAATTGCGGCACAGTTGGCACAATTAAAAGCAGGTAGCAAAGTAAGGTGGTGACGGACAGTTACTTTAAAACTGATTTGTGCTACATGAGTCCACAAGTTCATTTCGTGTTTCCAGAATCCTTCCCTTTAAGAGCATCTTTCCACTTTAAAAGCCAGAAAGGCTGTTGAAAAGGAATTGAATTAGCTTTCCAGAGGTCAGAAGAGGAAGACATTCGCAGCTGAATGTGGCTGAACTAGTCTAACTGCAAAGGAGAACTTATTTTTTGAGAAAAATACTGACTTCTTGTTTGTTAGCCATACAGCTGCCAAGTACCTATGCATTGGGAAATAGCTGAGTGCTTGCTAAAAGGAGGCAGGTGCAAACAATTTTGTATTTTCTTTTCAGCAGAGAGACATAAGTGTTTAATCTTTTTTTATGCTTTGACACAGAAATCAAGGAAGTCACACATGGTGAAAGGCTCAGCAATATACAGGCCATGATATATTAAATAAACATGGTAACCAGATTGGCCGCACTTCTACTTTCTCGTCTCTTTTTTTGCTGCTGCTGCTGCTGCTGCAATAATTGTCTTTTTTGTGTTTGCCTGATTTTGGGGAAAGACATATGTTCCCTGTACAGTATGTAGGACAAAGGGCTTGAAAGCGCTGTATACTTTGTACAATGTGGCCAATCCTTGTCATTGGGTTTTGGTGAAGCTTTCGTACTGCTGCTTTGCTGACTGATGGTGACACAGAGCCATTGTGACTTCTCTGTCAGTCCCCAAACAATCAGCAACTGACCTGAACTATCTCCCATTGTATTGTTACGGTGCCATCTTTCTTGTAATGCTCTCTTGCCTGTTTAAATCCATTAAGCTACCAGTCAACAAGATAGAAAGAATAACAAGATTTAAAACACACACACACACACAACACTAAATTGTGTAGTATCCCGCCCCCCAGGGTCACCTGACTGGATTTCTCTCCCCCTCACCCCATCTCACTTTGGTTCTAGATACAAAAAGGGACCAAAGTTTTTACTATTAATTTTTTCCTCCCTATATTGTGTATACACTAACAGTTTTGATCTGCTGGATTCACTTGAAAGATTGGTTATGCTACATGTCTGAGGATGAACTGGTCCAAAAGCTTGCACATTCTTTCCAAAATAAGTTGGTCCAATAAAAGCTATAATTTGAACTACTTTGTCTCCATCTCCGGAGAAGGAGAAAGCCACAGCAACTCCTGAGGAACATGGGAAACAAATATTTGGAGTTCTCCAAATTGCAATTCATCAATACGCATCTTGGATAACTTCAATAAGGGTCAAACTGCTATGGAGGAACTAAAGGATTTTAATGGGAAGGCTGTTAAGGAAGGGATAAAGGCAGGGCTGGATCTAGGATTTTAGTTCCCCATGGTAACTCAGGCTGCTACTTCCCCTCTCCCCCGAGCTCTGAGGCACACACAGCTGCTAACTGAGGCAGGAAGGGAGACCATGACAGTGCCCACTGCAGAGCGCATTTGTTGGGGGCGCCACCAGGTGCAGATGGATTAGCGGGGTGGGGTGGGGAGCCAGGCTGCGGCCAGCGCAGGTGAGACAGTGCAATTGCGACAGTGGGAGGGGGCACCATGACCAGGCAGGCGCAGGCTGAGAAAGGAAGTCTCCAACCCCCAAAATATGCTGCCCCCCAACAACAACAAAATCATCCATCTTAGGCAGGTACCTATATTGTCTGCCCCTATGTCACCCCTGGATAAAGGTGGTTCATAATTTCCAATGACCCGAAGAATGACTCCATTAAATGAAATCATCCATGCACAAGGAAGAGTTAAATCCATTATTATAAATTATCTGTTAATGTTTTGTTTTTTCCATGACTTCATTTTCAAGTTCTCTTAGGATATTGAATAAAGTTTGGGAACATTATGATCTTAATCCTCTAATCTCTTTGTAGGAAAGAGATACAGAACACATTGGAATTTTTTTTTTAACTGTTCAGCTTTCCGAGAAACCTGGGTATAGATATTTACATTTTAATTTTTGTGCTCAATATATCATAAAGCAGAAAAAAAAATACTTCCTCTTTACATTTCAGCTGAGGGAAACAGCTCTTTAGAACAATAATCATAAAAAGAAAATGAGAATAAATCAATGAAAAGCCATTCTTTAGCACTCCAATTGCCAGAAATATAAACTCTAGTGGACAAGTTCTTTCTTTCTTTTTTGGGGGGTGGGGGGGGGGTTTCAAATGTTTATTTTGAAATTTCAGCTTCCTTGTACATTCATTTATACAACAATAAGGTAACAAAAAGAATATCATCACATTAGGTACAACTGTCAACAATGTCCCATCTGATTATGTTCTTTTGTGAAGTCTTCTCCTTGGTCAGGCCCCTCTCAACCTCCTCCTGGTAGCAGTCCAACTCTTTCTTATGTCTTGTTTAAATGAAAACCTGTCCTGGATATAAACAGCTCATTTGCTGTATTCGGAATCAAATAGTTTCCTGTATTCTTCTTTTCCCATCTCCTCTCCTTCTAACACCTTAATGATTGGGGCCCACTTTTCCTTGAAGTTTTAGACTTTGTCATGCAGACTATGGTGTAGCTTCTCCATTGTAAACACGTACCACAGCCTATTGACCCATTCTTCCATTGAGATCCCATTGACTCCCTTCCAATTCCTGGCAATTATATTTAACGCAGCTAAAAACATTACCTTACAAGACCCTTGGTAAGACTGTTTATTTCTTATTTCCGGGTAAAGACCCAACAGTGCTGTCTCTGGTTTAAATTGAATTAACTCTCCTGCTACCTTATTTACCATTTTTCACACCCTGCTCCAAAAGACCTGCACCCTACTGCAGTCCCACCAGCAGTGTCTGTAGTCACCTCTTACTCCGCAACCTCTCCAGCAAAGACCTTTCTCATTAGGAGTTCCATGACTGAGTCTTATCGGGATCAGGTAAAATCTTAGAACCAGCTTAATCTGGGTTTCCTTCACCAGTGAGTGCGCACATGTATTCATATGCTGCCAGATCATTTTCTTTTCCTTTCCCCCTATTTCAATCTTTAGGTCTTTACTCCAGTTTCTTAAGTATGAGTTGTCATATAATAGATTCTTAAGTTCCTTATATATCTTCCCTACTCTCCCTGCTGTTTTAGTCTGCTTGAAAAGTATTTCCTCTAGTTTAAAAGGCTCCCTGCTAAAGCTATCTTTGTGGGCATGTCCCGAAATGTTGTAATTGTAAGTATTGAAAGGGGTCCACTCTAACTTGGAGTAGTTCCTCCAGCCAGGGGCCAGGTGCTGTTCTCTGACTTGTATATGGTCTATTGTTGTGTATGGAGAGAATCCACCTGTCATTTTCAGCTTTTTTTGCATATTAGCCCAATATTTTTGGAGCGTGCCCGCAAATGGATGCGCCCATCAATGTTCTCTCCTGATGAAACCTCTATCCACTATAAGGTCTTTCAGGAAATCAACCTGGAGTAGTTCCCTTTCTAGGCTCACCCATTCCGGGACTTCTGTCTCTCTATACCAATCAGATAATGCATTTAGGGATGCCGCCATATGACAAAGCGTTAGATCTGGTAAGTTGATCCCTCCCTTTCCCTAAGGGCGCATTAAAGCTAGATTTTTTTATTCTTGGCTTCTTTCCATTCCAAATTATTTCCCTCATCAATAAATCGTTCAACCTATAAAAGGAGTTTGGGATATGAATATGTAAGGTCATAAATCTGTACACTGTCTTTGGTAAGATAATCATTTTATACAGATTGACCTTCCCCAGCCAGGATACCATTAAGTTTTCCCACGATCTGACCTCTTCCCTTAGCTTCTGAATTAGTGGAATGAAGTTGGTTGCATATAGATCCTTTAAATTTTTGGTGATTGTGACTCCCAGGTACTTGATTCCCAATTTTGCAATGGGGAATTGGGATATTTCATTAAGCTTCTCTTCATTCTCTCTACTGTGGCCAAAAGTCAGAGCAAAGGATTTCCCTTTGTTGATTTTATACACCGAGATCTCCCCAAACTGATCTATTACTTTGAGGAGTTCTGGCAGAAATTTCTCAGGTTCCACTAAGTAAATGAGCAGGTCATCTGTGTATAGTGAGAGCTTCTCTGTATGTTTCCCAATCTGGATTCCTGCAATCTTACTGTTTTGTCTTATCGCACTAGCAAGCACCTCCAATACCAGATTAAAGAGCAGAGGCGACAAAGGGCACCCCTGTCTGGTTCCTCTTTGAATCTGGAAATATTCTGAGAGTTTACCATTAATCATTAGTCTTGATTGCGGATTTTTGTAAATCGCCCTTAGCCAGCTCAGAAAGTTTTCCTCAAAGCCCATTTTTTCTAATACCATGAAAAAGCAATCTGGTTCCACAAAATCAAAGGCCTTCTCTGCATCAGCTGAGATGATCATAGCAGGGGTCCTTTGGTTTTGTAATGCATATATTATATTAATAGTTCTCCTAATGTTATCTTTTCCCTGCCTGCCAGGTATGAATCCTGACTGATTTTTATGAATTAGCTCACCCGTTATCGCCCTTAGCCTAGTGGCAAGAATTTTGGAGAACAATTTAAAGTCAGTGTTTAGTAGAGAGATAGGCCGGTAGCTGCCACATTGATCTGCCTGTCTTCCTGGCTTGTGGATTAGGGTAATCAGAGCCTTGTAAAAGTCCTGTGGCATCTCTTTTTCTCTAAGTATATTATTAAATACCTGTGTGAGATAGGGTGTCAAAGTTGGCGCAAAGGTCTTATAGAATTCATTAGGGAATCCATCAGGGTCCCCGGCTTTGCTCCTTTTTGAGGTTGCTATCGCATCCTTCACCTCTTGTTCTGAGATTGGTACATTCAGGAATGAGCCCTGCGCTTCATTTAATTTAGGTAGTTGTATGTTCATTTGAAAGGATGCAATTTTTGTCCTCTCTGGTGTCTGAGAGCTGTAAATACCCTTGTAGAATTCTTTATTATTTCTTGTTTTAATAGAGGGGAGGGTGCCACTTTATTTTGAGCCTCTAGTTTCTGTAGCTTTGCATATGTTTCTTTCACTAGCTTCCTCTTGTCTTTTAAAATCTTTGCTTGCAGGGCAATTGATCTTCCCCCGATTACCACTTTGGCAGCCTCCCAGAGAGTTGTCGGGGATTGGACCAGATTAGTATTCAGCTCAAAGTGCTCTTCTAGTTCTCCCTGTATTTGTTTTTTTGTTCAACTCTTTGTTAATAATATTTCTGTCCATCTGCCAATTAACATTCCTGTTGATGCCCGCTCCTAAATTCCTGAAAGTAGTTGCCACTACATTGTGATCAGACATGACGGTTGGAACAATAATGCATTTTTGGCATCTGTGTGCTTCAGTTTTATCTGCTAGCACATAATCTATTCGTGTATAGCTGTTGTATTTGGCTAAATAAAAGGTGTAATCTCGTTCTGTCCCATTAACCTGCCTCCACAGATCAGTCCACCCAAATAATTCTATTAGTTTTGCAATTTTTTTCTGTTATGCTCTAGGTTCTTTTCTACTGGAGTGATCCCACTGCGTTGTATTAAGTGGTATTAAGGTCCCCCTGTATAATTACCCAGACTTTCGCAATATTTGCCACCTTTTTGAGAAATGTTTCAAAGTATTCAAGTCTCCCCTCATTGGGGGCATATAAATTGACAAGTGTCATCAGTTTCCCTTTTAAGCTACCTATCACACATAGGAATCT
This sequence comes from Sphenodon punctatus, assembly GCA_003113815.1. Taxonomy (NCBI): domain Eukaryota; kingdom Metazoa; phylum Chordata; class Lepidosauria; order Sphenodontia; family Sphenodontidae; genus Sphenodon; species Sphenodon punctatus. Next base: position 69,371 of record QEPC01013263.1, read on the forward strand.
TCCCTCCTTATCCATAATAACTTTCTCTGTTACAAAGGCTTTGTTTTTGCTAAAACCAATAATAACTCCTGCTTTCTTTGTCTTTGCACAGGAGGAGAATAATTCTCCCATTTAGGCATTGGCAAATCTTTTCACATCTTTACTCAGAAGATGTGTCTCCTGCAAAAAGAATATTCCTACTCCCTGTTCTATTAGATTCCTTACTTTTTTTTCTTTTTTGTGGGAAGTTAAGCCCTCTTACATTCAATGTTAGTGTCTTAACTTCCTCCATCATTTCCTTTTAATTCGCTGAAGTCTTCGTCATTAGCCATCCTATCCGTCTCATTCCCCCTCCCTGGCCCATTTGCCTGCCACCTTGTTCTATGGCCAGCTCCCATCCTTGTATCCCTCCTCTGAAGATCTGCTGGAACCCTCCTTCATCTGACTCTGGCACACCTCCATGTGTCCCTTCCCACTCTTTCCCCCCAGCTCTTTGCAGTCTTTCTTATTTCCTATCCCCACCAAAGTGAGGTCATTTTTGCTAGCCAACTAAACATTTAACCAATTTTACCCTCTTAAATTAATTTAACATTTATAACAATTATAGCCCAAGATACCTTAAATCCCACATTTTCATTTGTTTACCCGCTCCTCCCTCCTAAATACTTTACTTCCCAACACTGCTGCTTGAGGATCTGACACTGCATCCAGGCTGTTTACCATGCTTCTGCTGGCCTCCCTGTGGCTGCAGGGATGGCCATCACATACGCTTCCAGATCCTCTGTGCATGTAAAATTCTTCCTGCTCCCTTTGTGTGTAATCATCATTTTTGCTGGGAAGATTAACTGTGGTTTCATATTTCTGTCTGTGAAGCATTGTTTGATTCTCCATCTTATGGAGAAATACAGGGCCAGAAATGGAAGGCTCTATGTGGCATTTCTTGACCTCCGAGCAGCCTTTGATTTAGTTAATAGGCTGCTTTTGTGGGAAAGGTTAGCTTCCATGGGTATGGAAGTGCGATTACTCAGATTACTGCGTTCTTTGCATGATAATACCTCAGTTGCAGTGAAGACGGACCCGGCCGGTCATCTTACTAAGGACATTCCTACCCATACTGGTGTCAGGCAGGGCTGTGTTCTCGCCCCCATTCTCTTTATTCTATTCATTAATGAAGTAGTGCCTTTGTTAGCAGTGCCATCTTTTCATCCCCCCAAATTGGCGGGGCATCCAGTTGGTTCTCTGCTTTATGCAGATGATAGAGCAATCTTGTCTCAAACTAAGGTTGGGTTAAGGCGACAGCTCCAGTGTTTCTCAACTTCTGTTCCCAGAGTAAATTGGTGATAAATTACGAGATATCCCATGTTTTAGTTTTCTCGAGCTCACGGCAGGTTTCCCAGTGGAGGGTGGGTAGTCACAACATTAGGCAAGTCAGTTCGTACCACTGTTTGGGCCTTCTCTTTCAGGAAGCAGGGACATGGAAGACGCATACGGACAGTGCACTGGCGGTGGCAAGGGGCACTGTGTTTTCGCTTGCTAGGCTTTTTGTTCATTCTGGGAAATGTGCAATTGTTCCAGAGACCAAGGTCCTAAACTCAAAGGCTCGTGCTCAGGTGTTATATGGGGCCGAAGTCTGGATCCCCCTTGTACCTTCATGGGTGGGAAAACTTAATAGCCTCCAGGTGTGTTTCTTTCAAAGGCTCCTTAACATCCCTAAGGGGTGCAGCAATTAGGGCCGAGCTAGGTCAATGTCGCTGGTCCGTGGAAGCCTGGGCCCTTGTTCTAAAGTTCTGGTCCAAGCTTCATACTTTGCAGGAGAGGGGCCTGATTAAGTTTTGGAAGGAGGATTCCTATAGGAGTCTTTGACAACGGGCAGTAGAGTTGTTGCCCTGCAAATTAGGATTCTCCCCTGTTTTTTGGGTGGGTAAAGACCTGGGAACCATATTGGCCACCATACTAAGAAGGCTACAGGATCAGAACCTGCAGGAGGAGATAGCCCAAATCAGAGCCTCGGATCATATGGCTGGTTACCTCCCTTTCATTAGATCCCTCCCCCCGGGATGGCAGTTTATCTATCTTCAGCCATTTCGCCTAGGGGGAAGTACTTGTTCCTTTGTGTGAGGCTTAATGCCTTGCCTACAGCCGTATTTGAGGGGCGTCTGAGGGCTAGACTGTTTGCTGAGCATCTTTTCCCCTTTGATGGGCAATGTGTGGAGACAGTCTATCATATTTTATTCAATTGTCATCTATATGACTCCATTCGTTCAGAGTTTCTTACCCCCTTTCTTCGAAGGTTTCCGGGGAGAACTGAGTGGAATCTTCAGCTTTTGGCCTTGGCTGATGTGGACCACTCAATTACAAGTGCCGTGGCCCAGTATTTGATGCTAGCATTTAATTTATGTAGTTTGTTTTTAAACTTTAGGCAGCCCATTCAATGAGGGTTAGTTTGTGGTACCTGTTTGTAAATAATTAGTAATTCTGAGTGCCATATCTACTGGACAAGTTTGGCAGTGGATTTACGGTCTGGTGTATGGTGTATATAGCTTTGTTTTTGTGTATTTTGTGTATTATGTTTTTTGTATGGTATTGGCCTAGGCTGCAAATAAATGTATTATTATTATTATTATTATTATTTATTTCTATTAAGGTCCCAAAGTATTTCTTCCACATCTTCTTTTCTTGATGGTCTCTGCAGCATAGTCAGTGAATATTTTCACTGCCTGCTGCTGATATGTTAGGTTCCTTTTAAGTCTTGCTTTTTTTAAGATCGCCTCTTTCATTTGATATTTAGCAAATTCAACTATTATGGTGCGTGGCAAGTCATTGTCTTTTTGCCTAGGGCGCCCCGTTCTGTGGTCCCTGTCAATTTCAGCCTCGTGCAGGGATGCATCTTCTGGGAAATTTTCTTTCTGCATTTCCTTTATTATTTCATGGATCTTTTCTGCCCCATTTGTTTCTTTTATCCCATTTATGCGAAGATTTCCCCTGCGAGATCTGTTCTCTAAATCCTCACACTTGTTTTGAAGAATATCAGTCTCCTTCCTCAGCTTGTCTAGATGATCTGCCACTGTGGTGGATTGATCCTCTAATGAGGAGTTCCTGCCCTCAGCCACCTCTATCTTTCTTGTCACTCTTTCAAGTTTTTTGTTTCCTTCATCCACTGAAAGTTTGATCTTTCTCATCTCTGCTTTATGATCTGTTTTCATTTCCAGGAGTAGCTTATGCAAAGATCTCTGCTCACCTTCCTCCCGGTCTGACTAGGATGAGGCCTGCTCTTCTTCTGTTTCGTGCTCTGCCGCCGCCACCACCATTTTCATCCCACTTCCCCCACTCTCCACTTCACCAGGCCCCGCGTTGTTGTTTTTCTGGCAAAAGCGTTCCAGTGCATTGCTCTGTGAGATCTTTTGTTTATTTTTGCTCTTCGCTGCCATTGCTGGTCTCGAATTTTTTCTTTTTAAAAAACCTGTGTGCTGGCTTATTTTTAGAGCTGGGGGCATGGAGCTCAGACGGGTCCCAGCTAGCTGCTCTGATGCATGCGTAGAGCCCCCAATTATCTGTTAATGTTAATGGCATAAATTGAGGGTCTGGAACTTAACCAAGAGGGTTCAGGGCTTGAAGAAGCTGTACCAGTACTACAAACCAGAAACCAGCCAAAACCTACGGGATTTTAGTAAGATTGCAGATTAATAACTAGGGACAGACATAAAGCTGCTTCAAATTTGTTTCTGTCTCTTAACTTCAGTGGAGCCATACTAAATTACACCTGTTGGGAGTAAAGTCCCTAGTGTCTGTATTTCAAAATGAATTTTGGGGGTTCAATTCTGCTTTCTTTTTCATTGTGCCTGTGATTTTTCAGAGGGTCAGAATCTATTATTTGAATTTTCTATGCCTGAGGTGACACAAACCATATTCTGGTTGTTGTCAATAATAGGGCTCAAAAGTCATGCTGTGCCCTGAACCCTTATTGCAAGATAACATTCTGAAAAAAGACAATATGGCATTCCATTCTCATTAACAATAAAAAATGGACTGTCTGTGCAAATGGGAGTCAGGCCCATAGAGATCATTGCTGATTCATATTCTGCCAAACACCTGCCCCCAGCTGTTCTCTGCTGTGTGTATGTCAGGACAGTCTTGCATGAAAATGGGGTGCACACTGGCTTTTCTACAGTAAAGAGGTGAAAACTTAATTTTCTGCTTCAGGAAACAGAATTGCTGGTGAAGAAGGTCACAAAATACCAGCCTCCTTTGCTGAGTGCCCTAGGTGAACAGATGTCCTGTAAAGGAAAACACTAATATGCAAGAGATCCTAATAACTAACTTTTTGGTGACAAGGAGATGCTACAGGAAGTGATGGAGGGGCAATTCAAGATATCTCCTAATACTGAAAAAGAGACAAGGTGGAGTATAACCAGTCCACACAAAGAACTGGAGGAGAGTAGGGTCACTTTCTCATTTCAACTGAATTAATACTATTGGGACATAAAGCACTCACTCAGCCATGGAAACCAATGACTGGAATTGCGCAGAAATGAGGGGGAGATGGTTAGCAACCTAACTCAATTTAATAACTGTAAGATGAGACCCATTTGAAACATTTAGATTGGTTAAATATTTATAAAATGCCAGCACAGAGGAATACCACTAGCATGACCAAAAATCCTTGGATGAACACAAACCTCTTTCTCATATGAACATTTAATTACACTAGCTGTATAAAACTAATATGCTGAACATTACTGTTGCTACAGTCAATTGCTAAACACACAAAAGATCATTGTATGTAATAACTGTACATCTGTACAAGCACTTATTTAAGGCAATTATGAACATTGCAGTTTTATTTTTAATTTAAATACACTGAGCCAATTCTTTATGAAAGCGATGTAGATATTGAAAAAACATCCATCTCTCTTATTAACTTTGTACAAATTGTCCCTTGCTTATCACACTCAAGCAGTAAAGTGAAGAGACATAAGGTGTCTTCTTACCCTCTTGCCAGTGGAGGACATCCCATGACCAACATGTGGTTCCCAGGGAACAACCTGAAGCCCCTTTCATCCAAGAGGTCTGTAACCAGACCTGAACCTAATGGGACCTGGATGCATATGTTGGGTGTGGGAGAAGGGGAGAGGGAAGCAAAGGTTTAGCTTTGGATTAAGGCCAGGGGTTTTATTGATGCAAGAAATGACAGTAGCTTTTCCACTATACTAATGGTTTGCATTTGCAGTACCTAGGAGACTTGGATATTAAATGGCCAGTCCCAAATTGCCAGTACAGTTGCTTAGTAACTCTAGGAAATGAATCAGTCATTAAACGGCACACATTCAAGACAAGAACACAGTTCTATCTGTGACCATTTTGGACAGTGAAAGTTAATTCTGCCTTTCTACTTAAGACTTAATTATTTGAAAACCAATGCTCTTAGGTTATGGCTATGGAGTCTGGTAAAAAATATTTTAATCTCCAAGCAGAATTGGCCAACCCTTCACAGAGGAAATTGTTAAAGATCTGAAAGTCCCTTCTTAAGGTTAGGCAAGTAGGACTTGTAACCCCACCAGTGAGAGGAGACACAAACAGAGTTTGTTGGATAAACTTGGCAGCACCCTTTATTAATTTACATAGGTATCCCCTTCCAGACAAAAGGCCCACGGCCAAACAGAGCAGAACTCCTACTGAACTTGTGTCATGTATTTCCTATTATAAGCATATATTTTTTGGCTATCTGTGTTCCTAATGTATTGATTTTGAGTTTCAATATATTAACTTCCTGTTTCAATGTATTGAACTTGTGTTTTACTGTATTAATTTGTATCCAATGCATTAATTTTTAGAATCAGTTTCTATATGTACCTTGGTTCAGGCGGAGGCCTCCTCAGCTGTATTCCAATGAACTTTTAAAAAACTTCTCAGTGAACTTTTCACCGTATCCAAGGAAACAGAAAAAAATGGCTAAAGT
>QEPC01013264.1:0-13302 GCA_003113815.1 Sphenodon punctatus
GATCGTTTAAAAGTGCCCTAAGTGTAGATGTATGCACCCTAAGTTGTAAGGGAGAACAATTTGACAGTGTACATTGTCTCTGCTGCTTTTGCGGCGCGTGAGTTAAGGCCGTGGCCTTAACTTGCAATTTCCATGCTGTTTGAAGCAAGACTGAATTTGTAAGGGTCTTAACTCCTTTCTTAAACCAAAAGGTTTTTTGATTAAGGAATGTATTAACAATTATGAAGGGGCCAAATGAGCTGGAGATCTAGGTAGCTTTTCTTACTCGACTTTTAACTTCTGCACCCCAGCTCTGTGAAGCTCTGCTTCTATAAATCAGGAATAGAGAACTGCCAACTCCAGCCACTGGCTTTTTCTTATTTGGCCCCTTTCCAGTTCTTGGGATATGCCCCATGCATCCAGTCCTTGACCTCAAGCATTGAAAGAGTGAGCTTGGAGGGAAGGCAGTGGAGATGAGGGCAACACTTAAGGACAGGAAATGGATTTATTGCATAGATCCATGATCTGGCTCCTCCCCTTCCTTAGTACACCCATTAACACCCCCATCCCCAACTCCTATCTGGCCAGCAAAGCATGTACTAGTTTTCATAATGGCCCACGGGAGGGAAAAGGTTCCCCACCCCTATTACAATCACGGTGCATGAAGGTGTAGAGAGTTCTGCCCTCGTTCCACGTACTGTGTGTTCATAGCCTAGATGGGAGAGGCACATTTAGGCAGAGCTGCCCCTTTTGAGTGGTATGAAATGCCCTGCTTCCACCTTGTGAAGCCTTCGGGTTTGTGTGTTAGTGAAACCACGCTCTCTGTATTGCCTGTTTACTGTTCCCTAAATATTGCAGTCGGATGGCAGCCTTGAAGGTCATGCGGAGAGAAACTCGGCCTCATGGTTATTTGATACATCCATAAACAAGTGTGCGTGGGACAAGGCCTGTCGCTCTGAGCAGACACAGCAGAGTCAGGCTTTGGGGGGAGTAGGGGTGACAGTCACAAAGTAAGGCCCAGATTCCCTGGGTGTGTCTCTGGTGAAGCAGTTTGGAGTTGGGGCACTGAGGGGGAACGGGGTTGAAGCTTTTGTGACTAAAGCTTGGGGAGTGCTGCAGATCATGGAGTTTCAGGGCAGTTTTCTTGAGGGAATAATAAAAAATGGAATATTTTTCTGTTCAATTTTTTTATTATTTTAAAATGGAGATTTTAACTGGCACCGTTCAGTTTTTTTCAGTTTCAAAAAGAGGGAAAAAAATCCTTAAAGCTTTTTTTGTTTTGTAAAACTCGCTATTTTTCAGGTGGTTGATCTTTGGGAAAAAATTGTGTTTGTGTGTTGTGGGTTTTTTTCTCTCTTACAGCTACACTATTTTGGGCCAGCTCTCCCAGTTCGTGGTAAGTGCTCCATTCCCCCCACTCTTCAGGAGTCATCCGAGTCCAACAGTGCTCTGAAGCTTATCCTACAGCATGTTGGTGTCAAACTCCTAGTGAGCTATCCTGGCATTCCTGTTGTGTCAGGAGTGGAATTTCCTCCCTCTGATTTATATCCGTGAATGTTATAATCTGAGCAGGGATGCATACTTCTTCCCATCAATCTTAAATTAGGGAGGACTGTTTCACAACGACTTTTATAGTCTTTGGTCCTTCGTTTACAGGGCACAGTCCTGCTTTGGGGAGGATGCCGGCCACAAATCTATATCCTACCTCACAACAAACAAGTATGAGTTTGAATGTTACTGCCACTGACTGTGCTGCGTATAGACTTCAGTTCACCCTTTTTCCTTTCAGTCAACACCCTGCCCTATAAACTAAGGAGCTAATAGGTGCTCCCTCATTTTCAAAATAATCTAACAGGACTAGAACCCTGAACTCAACCCAGTTGCCCTGTCACATGGCTACTGTTGCTGCATTGTCCTAACAAACAGCTGTTTAACTGTTGGGCAATATTCAGAGTCTTTCCTTAATGGATGAATTTTTAAATAATCCAGCAATTGCTTCTGTAGTTTGTGTTAGGGCTTTGAAAAGGCAATCTGACAAGTCAGATTTAAAAGTTTCCATTTAAAAACTTTTTAAAAACCCTGCTGTTTTCTAACCCAGCCTCAAAGTTAGGCAATGAACTATCTTAAATGTGTATACATTTGCATAAACACATGCAAATTAGGGACTTTGGGCACTATTACTGGGGTGGGGATATTTGTATTGTGGGATTTGTATTGCATTGACTGAATGTGGGGATGGAGCTTCCAGCAATGAGACCTCTGTCTCTCTTAACAACTTTAAGTGCTGGGAGATGTGACCATGCATACCAGGAGGCAAAGCCTCATTGGCCAGTCTGCATCGAAGGGTCATCCACCTGCTGCCAGGAACCTTGCTGCTTGCTGGCTTTGTCCCAGCCAGGGCAGTGCACAAGGCCATTCATCTGCACAGCCAGTGTGTAGCATTGCAGCTGCCTCTTTAAAATCCACCTGGGAATCTGCACAGCAAGTGAGCATCTGAGAGGAAGTGCTCAGTGTTCTGTCAGGCATCTGGTGCCTGAATTTCTTCTCTCTCTGAGCAAGAGCACCTCCAAACATCTGAGACAAAGCTTTTATCGAAGAGCTGAGGCTGCTCCTGAACTCAATTGTGAAAGCTGGGGACCTGCTCCAAGAACAACTGCACCCTGTAAATAGACAGGACACCACTCAATGACTAAGTAAATGTGCTCTAGGGGCTGAACGTTTTGCTGCCTATGGCTGTGACTTATATGCTTGAAGACAGCTAGCCCCTATGTGCCTGAAAGCTTGCACTCTTGTCAATGGAGCACCCTTTTCACCCAGGAAAAAAAATCATCTGACCTACTCTCCCTCTATGAGCTCCTCTTTAAGCTCCCTTCCTTCTGCCCAGGTGTGCTCTGGAGAGCGAATAGCAGTCAGGAGCACTTTGGCCTGGTAGGAATTCAAGGGCCTCTGCTCAGACATGCATGCATGGTAATGGACTGAGCAGCACTGTGAATTTAACACATAAAGAGCTCGTGGCAACCAGAGAAAAAAGTTGGGATGTGATGTTTAATGAAGCTTTAATCTAATGACTGGATCACATGCCCTCTGTTATCCTCTCTGCTAGGTCCTAGCAGTGGAGTTCAGTTCAGTTGACCTTTTGGTTTAAAAAAAAAGTCAGAGGATCAAGAGCTCATAAGAGAATGATAGCTTGTGATTCCTAAAGGTTATTCTTGGTTTCAAATGGGAATCTAATGCCTTTGGCATTTGGTCCAGGAAGATCAGAAGCAACTATCACGTTTTGGGACGATGAATAGGCAGGAGCCATCAGCTTTACTGCTTGTCTGCAGAGAGAAGTGGTCTTTTGGAACCAAGTTTCAAGTTGGATTGCTTGTAAAGAGCTCAACGAAATGAGCAGGGCTGGGTCAGCAGCCTGCCTCGCAAGCATCTTGTGTCAGGGTCGTATGTTACAAGCCAAAGCATTCCAGGACCGAGGGTAGAAACTATTTGCTCTGCTCCATGGGGTAGAGTATCCTAGCTGCATGCTTGTTAGTGTCACCACTTGCAAAACAAAGCAAGAGACCTTGAAACAGGGAAGTCCTAATGCACTTGAATGGGAAACCTTTCTAATAGAAAGTAAAGTCAATGCTGCAAATCCTAGCAAAGCTTAGACCATGAAGAATCATCTTTATCTTATGGGGTACATGAAGAAAGCCACAGCCTTCTCAGAAATAGAGCAGCAGAGGTTTCTGAAAGGCTTGTGGTTAAGACATTGGCTGGATTGTGACCTGGTTCCATTCCCTGCTCTGCCACAGACTCCTGGTGTGAGGAGTCTCAAGTGACGACAGAGCAGATTTACAAAGGCAACAATGATGCTTAGGTGCCTAGGTCTCATTGAGTTTCTGGGGGAGCTAGATATCTAAAGGCCTTTTTTGCCTTTGAAAATCTACCATTTATTCTCTGTGCCTCACATCCTCACCATGAAAGCAGGGCAAGCGATTACTTTTCCCTAGCCCTCTGTGTGCCTTGTCAGTTTAAACCGTAAGCTCATTGGGGGCATGAGCTGTTATATACCGAGTCTGTGCAACAATCAGCACAATAGCACCTTGCTCAAACCTGAGGCTGCTAAGTGCTCTCAGAAAGCACATAATAGTAAGTGTTACCTTATCCTGGCAATAGGACCAGCAGTAGAATCTGCAAGGCTTGGGCCACGATAAAATGCAGGGCCCTGATGGCCCCACCTCCTTGGGGGCAACCTCCAGTGTGTCCTAAAGTTGGTCATGTTTTGGGCCCTGTTGGGAGGGAATAGGGCACCCACAACCTGCCCTATTGAAAACAGGAGCCCCCAGAAAGAGTGGGACCTGGGGCAACCACCCCAGGTTGCTTTGTGGTAAGGCTGGTCCTGCCTGGCAATGATGATTAGCAGGCTTCTCCATGCTGGAATCTCACTTGCCTGCATGACTGATAGTTCTAGGCCACTATTACTTTGCTTGAGCTGCAGTTTCTTAATTCTTACACTGAGAAATAGCTAAAAGAGGTGGTGTAATGGACAAAAGGCCTTGTGCGCCCCCTGCTGCCATGGAACACTCTTAGCATCAGCCTGAGCCAGGCGGAGACCTCGGTCACACCTTCCAGTCCCGTATTAAGCAGATACAACAGCAGTGTGGAAGGTGTGAAAACAAGAATTCTGACAGAATAGCAGAGATTCTGAAAGGCAGCGTGTATGCTGTGCAAATTCAAGTTGAAAGCTGTATTTGTTTGAGCTCAAGGAACTGTGCCACCATGTGCCAAGTTGAAAGAACAGTTAATGAACCTGGTAATGATCGCCTGTTCTCAGTGATGTGAAGCTGCACATTGCTGTCCTAGCACTTCAGTGCCCACAGAGTTAATTGCCAGGCTGAAGCTTCACCTGTCCAACTGAGCCTGCTCCTGGCTGCAGCTTTAAATAGTCAATTGCTTATTCCTCCACTCCTTTTAGAGAGGGCGAGTCGGGTTACAGGGAGGGGAGATAAATAGTAAAATAAATCTTAGACAGTAATGCAGCTTCAGTCAGCCACCCGCCTGCACGCCTTTTCTGTAGCCGGTTACTTGGGACCCTAAAAACTAGCAAAAACTATGCCGCAGGTGAAAATGCCAGGTAAGTCTAAAAAGAAAAGGGGGGTAAAAAGCAAGGCACAGAGACAGGAAAGTGCAGGGCCTTTGCCAGCTGTACAGTCCCTCTGGAGGGTGATGCAAGCCAATGCTTTCAGGAAACTCCCCCTCTAAGGAGGAACTCCCTGCTATAGTAATAGGTTGTGGAGATTAAGAAGGTGTAAAGGATGAGTTTATGGGCCAAAAGAACAGTTAGCTTGTAAGCAAGTGACCTGAGTACAGTAGCCAGTAAAGCTATGAAAGAGAGGGCAGCTTCCAAGTCTCGGGAACCAGGCACTGCAGAGAGAGCCCAGAAGTGATAGTCAATGGGCCTAGGGCTAACATCCATGTCTGATACCAGCACCCCAGCCTTGATGCGTCAGTCATTGTCATAGGGAAGTTGGAAGAAAAGGACTGAGCACTGGGGCTAACAAAGAACCGTTATTTATCCATCTGACAAGGAGGACAGCACTGCTTCTGTTGGTTCTGGATCTTAAGTAAGCTCTGCTGCTCAGCATTTCCTACAACAGGCCTTTACTTGGTTTGATACAGTCTGGAGTGCAACAGCACACAGCCTAACATGAGGGAGAGCTTTATCTATCTAGACCAGAATAACTGCCAGCTCCTTTTTTACTGAGTCTAGCTTGTGTTCTTGAATTTAAATACTGAAGCAACATTAGCACCAAGGCTGCATTGACTGTCCCCGCGCAAGAGAGGCAAGCAGGATTCTGCTGGATAGTAAAACACTCCAGGAGATTCACCTGCTCAGACGTATTTCAATGCCTGAGAAGGGAGAAAAGCAAAAAGATTCTCCTTTCAGTGACTCTTGCAAATTAACTGTATCAAACAAGGGCCCAGAGTCATGCTGAGCCTGACAGTGGTTGGACCTGAGTTTTCTAAAGTGTGCACTATAATACCAGTGTGGATGGGAAGGTCCTGAGGGATGGCAGCAGAGTGAGCAAATCAAAGCCATGAAGGGAACTGGCCATCACTGGACAGGACACTGTTCTGGATGGAACACAAGGCCAACCTAGCTTGAAAATTCCCATGTTCTTATACATGTCTTGGGGTTGCAGGCAATGTGATTATGAACCAGTAAACAGGGCTGTTCAGGGGATCCTACAGAACATTAATGCACGCAGTACAGATGCACAGGGGATACCGAGCTCTAGGATCAAAACATGAGGCATCTTGCTTTGTCCTGCTGATGAACTGAAGTGGCCCAGAAGCAGAGGAAGCTTGACCTGAAGAGAATGGCTAAGTGTCCAGTACCTAGACAGCGAGGTTGGGGGGGAGGCCCCAGTTCAAGTCTTGCCATCAGTGGGTGATCTTGGGCCAATCACAACATTCTCTCATCCTAACCTACCTCACAGGATTGTTGTGATGATTAAATGTTGTGTTAATTTATGTGAAGTGCTCCAAGTGCCATGGCGGGGGTGCTATATAAAAATTATTATTAATATTACTTTTAGTGGGATCATCTGTTCCAGAGACAAATATGCTTGTTCATTGCCAAATCAGTCACTTTGGTAATTCAGCAGTTTACTTCATTATGTGGCATTTTGTTATTTGGTGCCTTGTGTGACTTTCTCCTGCATTATGTCAAAGTCAGGTCAATTCAATTCAAATTCACATTCAGAAACTCAAACTCCACCAGATAGTTCTGCTGAAGGCACAAAGTAACAGATAGCAAAATTCCAAAGTGGAGGTGGTGCTAAATATTGAAGTACAGACATCCAAATTCCCTTCCCACAAACCAATACAAGTAGGCCAAGTTAATCATATTTGGTATTTGCAGTAACTCTTTCTTTCTGGTTCAGAGGAAACCAAACAGCGCTCCTGCTTACTGTAGCTTCATGAGGAATAGGAGGGACAAAGGAACTAGACCACTGAGCTTGATGATATGGTTTATCTAACCCCATCTCCTGTCTCCAACAGTGGCAACACCCAGTGCTTCTGGGAAAGATACGAGACCCACGCAGATGGGGATGGTCTGCCCTAATATAGATCTTACCCTAACTCCTAGCAGCAAGATCTGGGCATTAGCTCTGAACAGGAGATTTTCTATCCTTCCCCTCCAAAGTTGACAGAATCAGTAAAACTCTGCACATTCTTACCATCCATTGAAATGTCTGATCCCTCCTTGAATCTTGCTATATCTTCATCCTCAACCACTAGCTTCATCCACCTCCAGTGGCAGCGAATTCCACAGGCTGATTACATGGTGGGTGAAGCAGTCTTTCCTTTGATGCATTTGGAATTTGCCACCTTCTAGTTTCATTGGCTGTGCCCATGTTTGTGGGGAAGTTTCTTTCAGGCACAGTAAGGGGAAAGACTGAAGCCAAAGGAAGCTGGTTGCAGGGTGTAAAAACTGTTAGACACAAATTCAGAGTCCTAGGACATGCGGCAGTGTCCAACAATTCTGTCGGAAACTTCCCCTCCATTGCTGTTTTTCCCAACACGGCATGGACACGAAATCCCCATACTTGTTCTGATGCTTGCTGCCACTTTCCGCTATTGCCTGTCGCTATTTCTCAGCAGCAGAGAAATTGTCAGAAACAAAGTGTCAGAAAATGCCACAAAGTGTCAGAATGTGTTGCTAAAGTGTCAGAAAAACTGTTGGAACTTTCAGAACTGTCAGAAATTGTCACTATTATCTTAAGTGCCACAGAATACCCGGAACTGTCGCAAAGTGTCAGATAGTGCCGTAAATTGATGGCAAATGCCGTCAGAGCAGCGGCAAGACTGTCGAAATGTTGACAGAAAACAGTGAAACAGAAAACGCTGCTGCTGCTTCAGGCCTACCCAGGAGCTCTCCTGATGTGGGATTGCATTAGTCAGAAGGGTTCTTTGTCGGAGTCCAGTACTCCAGGATCAGTTGATGGGTGCAGCAGCAGGCCAGGACCTCTGAACTCCTGAGCCTAGAGCTAGCTTGCTCTCTAGCCAGAGTAACATAAAGCAATGGACTCCCTGGAAGCAATTTTGGGGAACTTCCCACAAGCTTTGGCCCCGACATTGGTGGAACCTCAAAATCAGCTTCTGGTTTGAGTTCCTGGAGAACTTGCTGCAACAACTAACTTTATCCTCTGCCACTTTGTGCCAGATTCTGCAGCATTCTCCTTGCATGTAGGTGCCTCACAAAGTCACCTGGGTCTTATTTTACAACTGGACATTAACTCTGAACAGGCCTTCAGTTGGGCCTGTTAAAAATAGATGTGTGGCGGTGACCCAACCCGAATCTGGAAGCTGCGGCAAACACTATCTGGGTTGGGTCGGGGCACCAATCATACATACCCATGGCCGTGCCATTGTCCTGTCACCTGCGGAGGGCTGCAACAGACATGTGGCCAGCCCCGCCCCTGCCCTGCTCCCAGTGCCCCGGCCCCTGCCATGCTGGGCAGCTATGGGGCTGGCCATGGTGGGCCCCAATCTAGGCCGGGTCAGGGTGGACCACAACAGGCATGCTAGTCCTTTGTAGCCTGGTCACACAGGCCTTAGGCTTCCCCAAAGTCAAGAGTCTGGCCTAGCTGCTGACATAGATGGGGCAATCCCAGGCCAACATCTGGCAGCACAAACACAGGCATGTCGGTGACCCACACACCTAATTGGGCCACCATCGCATCTGCTTTTACCCTCTATTAGCAAAGGTAGCAGTCCTTGAGACCCCCAGTCTTATGTTCCCAGAAGAGGCCCCATTAGTGAATGCTTTTGCCCTGGAACTGTCACAGGGACTGCTCCAATTACATTGTAGATATAACTTCTTCATACAAGCCACAAGAGGTCTGAATCCTGGGCAGTGGCTTGTGGCCAGTGAGCCTCTGAGGTAGAAATGAGAATGGATGTTTGCAAGCCCACTATTTCAGGAGCATTACAGCAAGCCTGGCCAAACAGTCCTCCTAGCTAAAGTTTCATGAGACATTGTCTTTCCCAGGGCTTCTACACTGTAGTGTGTATTGCGTAAAGGGGGCAGCTCTCAGGAATGTTGGCCCATGATATAACTCTGCCAGTTTCTCTGTACAAATGCTAGCATGGATGGGCAGGTAGGACACCTGCTGACTCCCAAGAGCTGATCCCTCCTGGGTTTTGTTTTTTAAAGTTTATTTATTTCATTAATTAATTTTAT
Organism: Sphenodon punctatus; assembly: GCA_003113815.1. NCBI lineage: Eukaryota > Metazoa > Chordata > Lepidosauria > Sphenodontia > Sphenodontidae > Sphenodon > Sphenodon punctatus. The sequence continues at coordinate 9,209 of QEPC01013264.1, forward strand.
TTTTCCTCAAACAGCAGAGGAGAAACGTGAGTATTGCTGGGTCTTCCTTGTGTTACCTGCTGCCGTGTCAAGCAGACAAATGATCATTGGAAATACCCAGCAGGCAAATGATCATGGCAGTCGGGGGCAGCTATTCCTCAGCAGCGCCTGGGAACCAGTGACACACCGAGGGACACCCCGCCCAAAGGACATTGCTTTCTAAAGCCATGGGGGGGGGGGGGCACACACATTAACTAGACCGGAGGGTGGGTGCGTGTGTGTGTGTGTGTGTGCGTGTGCGTTGCTGCTTGCTCACCTGGCTTTTCTTTTACCCTGAAGCAGCAACTATTGACTTAGCCAGCCCAATCCCATTCCCACCAACTCAATCCACAGGCTGCTCTGGGAGCAGGATTAGGTCCTTCCACCCCACCCTTCATTTGAATTATGGCACAAGTAGGGTTGCCACCTGTTTTGGGAAAGGAAACCCCACACTGTTAATTTGCATAATTTTTTAGTTATAACTACCTATGTACATATAGTAATAGTCTGTGTAAATTTTTGCACATTTTAAATAATTATTGAACATTTAAGATGGGCTCTAAAAATTCCTTTCCTAACACCACAGCCCCATGCCTTCACCACAGGACACCCGACACCCACCTTGTAGCTCTCCACAGAACAGCCCCCCGCTGCCCCATAGCTCTCTGCAGAACAGATTCCTAGCTTCACTATGGAACAGAGGCACCCGCCTCCCCCTCGCTCCATATTTTTCTAAAAAACAGACACACACACACACACACACACCCTTCCAGGTCTATAGCTGTTCAAAGACCAGAACAGAGACCCCATAAGACCAATTCTTAGACTGTCTAGGTGAACACTGGATGAGCAGCAACCCTAGGTGCAGCCAAGGGGCTAAATGCTGATGAAGGTTGCCTTCTTTCTGTGCCCAGAACCCAGCTGCAGTTGGTGGTTGCTGGCGATGAGGTGGTGCTCAGCACTCTGCCTATTGGGGAGATACATGCAAGCAGCAAGTAGCTGGAGCTATATGTTGATTCTGATCATGTGTTCTTTCCTATCATACTTGGGTGTGTCCCTTGGATTCCTGGCTAATATTAAACATCACTGCAACTTGCTCTGCTGAGAAATGGCTGCCCCACCAGGCTGCACAGCTACTACTGAGTGCAGAGCCAAGCATGAGGCTCTTTGTACCAGGGGCCTTCGCACCGAAGATCTTACTACTATTGGGAGCAGGATTGCATCTCTGCAAAACTCCAATTGAGGGCTGAGTAAATTGCTGCTTCGCCAGCCCCAGGACAGAATCTGAGCAGGAGCTGCGAGTTCAGAGCAGAAAAACAAGATCCCACTCCCTCCCCACACCCTGAGTCCCAACCTGGCTCATCTTCCCCGATCGGTGTGTGTCTGGAAAGCTGCATTGCATGGACCTGTCCCCAGCATGGCCCCTAATCATTTCTATCCCATTCATACTCCTCATGCCAAGCCATCCTGGCTTCCTCCTTCCCCCATGCCTGTGGCTGCACAGCTCCTTGTGGGGCAGCTGGCTCCAGGGGTGGTTGCTTTCCCCATCTACATCTCCAGGGCTTTCCTAATGCTTTTCTTGTGACAGTCAATTAAACCAGGGTGAAAGCATCCCCCAGGCAGAATGGCTGATCCATCTAGGGTGGCCAGATATGCAAAATTTGGAGACTTATGAAAAGTATAGGTTGCAGAGCTGCATTGGAGCCAGTGCAGCCCTGCAACCTGTATTTTACATGTGTCCTCTAAAATTTGCATATCTGGCCACCCTAGATCCATCCTACTTGAGCTGAAGTGGCGAAGTCCCAGCACCGGTCTGTCTCAAGCTGAACCAGGAGCTGAAAAGTGCCAGGCCTTGCACTTGCCTGGGCCAGAGTGGTCTCCAGTGTTGCATGGTTGTGCGTAGGATGCTCACTGCTCTGCCTGTCACATGGCTACATCTGCATGCTCCATCATCACTGGCTGTCACAAATTCCTTGCATTAGACAGGAGCCATGTGCCTAGCCACTACATTCTTGATCACAGAGCTGCCTGCGCTCCCCAGGACCTACTTGTTGGCCTGACATGGCTGTGGTCTGTGGCTAAGGAGCCAAGAGCAAATTTGTCTGGTGGGAGGCACAGGTAGCTACTTGCTCACCCAGGCCCTGACCTGCAGAGAGTGGGGCTGAGACCATAATACCTGCCCGCCCCAAGGAACCTGGCACAGGTAGGAGACTTCCTCCCGAGCCACCTGTGCTCCTTGGTAGCACATACCTGCTCCTGCTTTGCTGTCGGCCCCCTATGGAGCTGGAGACACGGACCCGTCCTCACCAGGTTGCACTCCATAGATACCAGGCAGGGGAGTTTTTGTGTGAGGAGCGCAGCAGCCACCAGCCAGAGGGAGCATGCAGCCACCAGCCATCTTCATCCTCATCACTGCCCCATTCACCCAGTCCACATGTGAGAAGCTCCAGGGGCTAAGCAGTGCTGTAGGGGCAGACTCTGTGGGGCATAGTCTGGTCCCAAAATAGACAGGGCAGGCTCCAGCTGTCTGGAACCCAGCATGTTTGGGGTAGGGAGGGTTCCTTCACCAGCCACCTTCTCCCCATGGTTTCTCTCATCACTCTCCCTCTCTCCCTTTCTGCTTGCCTCTCTCCTACTCCCTTGGGCACCATCCCCATTCATGGGCTGAGAAGCAAGTAGGTTTTCAGTCCCGAGGTGCCCATGGCAGGCTGAACTTCCTGAACCTCCTAGGGTGTCAAAGTCACGTATGTACCCAGCAAGGAGCTCAGCATTGACAGGCCAAGCGCAGAGATGTGGGAAGTCCATCCCCTGCAATGACAGTGGGCTGGCTTGGTGACAGCAATGTTTTCTCCCCACAGAGACAGACGAGGCTATGCGCTCATTCGCAGAGAAGGTCTTTGCATCCGAGGTGAAGGACGAAGGGGGCAGGCATGAGATCTCCCCTTTCGATGTGGAGGAAAATTGCCCCATCTCACATCATGAAATGCAGGAGCACTTGATCCACGAGGAGAGCAAGGGGACTCCAGAGAAGCGGTGAGAACTGGACTGGGGAGGAGAGCACCACCATTAAAGGAACGCTGGCTTGGGGAGCCAAGCTTGACAAAGGGAGCTGGGGCTAACAGGGAGGTATGAGGATAAAGGTCATCTGTGCAGGCAACAGAGCCTTCTGTACAGAGATGCATGTAACCAAAGGAAATCCGTGGATGGGTGCCCCCCATTCAAGACCAGTGCTCTCCTAGATGCCCTCCTAGTCATTTATCCCATCTGATTATTTCCTCCCTCATCTTCCTAGTTGCACCCCCCCAAAAGGAAAATGCCTCTGTAAGTGCCTCTACATGTAAGAGACCTTGGTTTACACTACTGGTCCCCTGGAGCACAGAGTGAACCTTCCCTCCTCTCTCCTAAACCTTTCCAGCTCCCAGAGCCAGACCTACCTCTGCCAATACAACCTGAACAAACCCTCACAAACAACAACAAAGACCACAGTTCCACTCAGCTCGGAACCAAAGGAGCCCTGAACTGACCACGCACCACACAGAATGGTGCTAGTCATGTGGTTTAATGCCCCATAGGAGGTGCGCCGCGACCTCTCAGATCCTGACATGAGGAGCTGGGATAAGGAGCTGAGGCCCCAGCAGAGAAAGGAAAAGTGGTTCACTTACCTGTGAATTTTCCTTCTGCGGGGGATCTTCCTGGCCGGCCAGTCAGGATAGTAGGGTAGATCCCGCTGGGAACCACTAGGAGGCAGACAACTAATTTTGTAGACCCACTCCTCCCAGGGGTCTATCCTCTATTCTCCAGTCTTTCTAAGCTCTATAAGCCTAACTTTACATATGCTATGTTCTGCTACTCAACTTTAACCAAACATACTGAACTGGATTAAACTTTTGAGAAAGTATAGTTCCTTAAAACTCGCCTCTTTTAACGAAGAGGCCAAGGACTAACGATGTGACCAGAGGGGCACACCCTGTCCCTGCACCACAGAGTTCTTGTCACTCCGGGTGGGGACTGGCCGGCCAGGAGGATCCCCCGCAGAAGGAAAATTCACAGGTAAGTGAACCAATTTTCCTTTCTCC
>QEPC01013264.1:13402-34941 GCA_003113815.1 Sphenodon punctatus
CTTGGGCTGAGCCCTCCCAGGGGGTGGAGCCTCGCTCACCTGCAGGGGATGAATGAGCCCTGCTGCTATGGCGGCTGGGGGCTTCTGGGGCTGGAGCCCTGCCCTGCCCTGTCATCCATTTGGCTATCAAGGTCTTAGATGCTTTTAAGCCCCATCTCTGTGAGTTATAGGAGACAAACAGGGCTGAACTTCTTCTAAAGGATTTGGTTCTGTCTAGATAGATTCTCAAGGCCCTGCAAACATCCAAGGTGTGCCAGGTTCGTTCTAGAGGATGACCTGGATTGGGGCAGAAAGAAGGTAAATTAATCTCCTGCTCTCTATGGAACCTAGAATCCACCTTTGGACTAAAAGCTGGGTCCAGTCTGAGGACCACCAGACTCCTTGAAGGAGCAGAGGGCTGTTTCGATGGATAGGGCCCCCAACTCTGATATCCTCCTGGCTGAAGTGATCCCTATGAGGAAAGCTAACTTAATAGATAAGAAATATAGGGAGACCTCCTGGAGAGGCTCAAAAGGAACCCTGGTAAGGGCTCCCAGCAGCAGGTTCAGGTTCCAGGATGGGAATCTATGAACGACAGGAGGAGAGATAATTCTGGTAGCCCTAAGGAAACGTTTGATGTGAGGGTGAACCGAGATACTTTGTCCCCTGATAGTGCCTAGCACGCTGTTGAGTGCTGCTACCTGTCTCTGTAAGGTGTTAGGTTTCAAACCCCTTTCTAGGCCCTGTTGTAGGAATTCTAATACGCTACCGATAGAAGCCCTATCAGGTCTCATTGCCCTACTCTGACACCATAGAGTGAACATCTTCCAGGTGCTCTGATAAATTCTTTTGGTTGCTGGTCGCCTAGATTGCAGCATAGTCTCTAGCACCTTGTTAGAGTAGCCTAGATGCCCCAAGGCTCTCCTTTCAACCTCCAGGCTGTCAGTTTGAGTGCGGCCGGGTTGTCGTGTTGAACTGGTCCCTGAGACAACAGGTCTGGTAGTGCCGGCTATTGGAGGGGAGGCTCTGCACTGAGGTCCAGCAGATCCGCGAACCACGGTCTCCGTGGCCACCAGGGTGTCACCATGATTACCTCTGCTCCCTCGTTCCTTATCTTTGTTATAGTCCTCTGGATGAGGGGTAACGGAGGAAAGGCGTACAGCAGTCCCCGAGGCTACTTGATGTTCAGGGCATCGAAAGCCATTGCTTCGCTGTCTGGATGTCTGGATATTAATATTGCTGTTTTCGTGTTGTTGGGCGAGGCAAATAGGTCAACTGTGGGGCTGCCGAACCGATTGGATATCGCCTCGAAGGCCCTCGGGTGCAGAGACCATTCCCCTTGATCCAAGTCCACTCTGCTGAGCCAGTCGGCCCAAGTGTTCACTTGTCCTTTTATGTGGAGCGCTCTGATGGATCGCACGTTTTTCTCCGCCCACCTGATCAGAGTGGTTGCCATCCGACGTAGCATCTCCGATCTCGAGCCACCTTGATGGTTCAGATAGGCCTTCACCACTATATTGTCCGTGTATACAAGTATGTCCCTGCCCCGTAAACTCGGGGCTAGACTCAGTAGTGCCAGGTAGATTGCTCTCAATTCCAACCAGTTGATGTGGTGGTCTTTTTCCCATGCTTTCCATTTCCCTTGAGCTGACCGTGTTTGCGTGTGCGCTCCCCAACCGTGTAGACTCGCGTCTGTCGTTAAGGTTGTCATCTCTGGGTCTGCTAGTCGCATCCCTTGATCAAATTGGGATGGTAGCACCCATCACTTGAATTATTTCTTCAGGTCTGCTGTTACCCGAATCCACGGGTTTTCTCCTTGTGTTATTTCGTTCTGCCCATGGCCTCAGGAAGCATTGTAGTGGTCTGGCGTGGAATCTGGCCCACTGTACGATCCCTAAACATGAGGTCATGGCTCCCAGTAGGCTGGCCAGGGTCTTTAATCTGATCCTGCGAGCCTCTGTGACCTGTTGGATCAGGTTGAGGAGTTTGTGTTGTCTCTGGTGTGAGAGGAAGAGCCTGCAAATTTTGGTGTCCAACACCACTCCCAGATGTTCCAATGACTGGGATGGTTCAAGATGACTCTTTTTCATGTTGATCACGAACCCGTGCTCTTGTAAGTATCTGATAGTCCTGGCCAGGTCCCCCTGGGCTCGCTCGTAGGTTGGGGATCTTATTAAGATGTCGTCCAGGTAAGGGTGTAGTTTGATCCCTTCTGTCCTTAGATTTGCTATGAGCACGATTAAGATTTTGGTAAAGGTCCTTGGTGATGTGGCCAGCCCGAACGGCAGTGCTGCATACTGCCAATGCTGGTCCTTGTAGCTGAATTGAAGCCATTGTCGATGTGCTGGGAGTACCGGTATTTGGAGGTAAGCTTTCTTTAGATCTAGTGAAGTGAGCCACTCCTCTTTCGAGATGGCAATTTGAATGGACTGTAGGGTCTCCATTTTGAATTTCTGGATCTTGATGGTCTGGTTCAGGGCTTTTAGGTCCAACACCGCCCTCCATTCATCTGATTTTTTCGGGACCAGGAATAGACGAGTAGAGGCCCTGTCCTCTTTTGTGGTGTGGGACCGTCTCGATGGCTTTGATGGACCTCAGTCTGGAAACTTCGTTTCTCATTGCTGTTCATTTGGCTCTGTCTTTGGAAATAGGCGAGGTGCAGAAAGACTTTCTGGGGGAGCGGGAGAACTCGACGGTGTATCCACTTACCACGGTTTGGATGACCCAAGCATCTGTTGTAGCTTGCTTCCATTGCTCTGCGAACTGTTGAAGTCTGCCCCCCCAGGTTTTTGCAGTCCTGCTCTCTGTCCGCAGCCCAGTCAGGCGTCGAGTTTGGAGCGACCTGTATTCTGGCGCTGCTTGTTTCGATTATCCTGACCCTTTTGTCTCTGCCAGTGGTTTCTGTACCTCTGCTGATTTCCCCTGTGGGGGAAGAACGGTTGTCTTGACCCTCCTGTTCCTGAGGATGATGCATTGTAGGGGCGAAAGGAACGGTTTGAGTTTCCTACACTCTGTAGGGTCTGCTTTTTGTTCTTGTCCGCAGCGTCGGCCAGAACTTTGTCTATACAAACCCCGAAGAGCTTGCGTCCCTGGAATGGACCCCCTACCAGAGCGTTCTTTGATGTGTTGTCCCCTTTCCATGAACCTAGCCATAGCCGACGGCATGTGGCCACATTGGATGCTGCTGCCCTGGCTGCCCATCGGAGTGCGTCTGTTGACGAATCAGCGATAAATGCGTAGGCTAGTTGAATTCTTGTAGACCAGACCCTCGTCATCTTTGTAGATGTCTCCGGATCTCCTGCTCGTTTTACCCACATCATTAGGGCCCTCGAGAAATAAGATGTAAGAGTGGTCATCTTAATGATTGTCGAGATTTCCTCCAAGTTTCTCCTCAAATTAGTCTCGATCCCCTTGTCCGTTGGGTCTCGGGGGTAGCATTCCCCCTCAGTGGGAAAGATCGAGTTTCGGGCCAGGAGAGCCACTGCTGCATCTACCTTGGGGATAGCTAGCAGGGAGTTCTTGTTTTTAGAGAGAGAGTAAAGGGACAATTGCACCTTGGATAGTCTGGATCCCTTATTGGATCGCTTCCATTCTTTTTTAATAATACACTCGTATGCTCTATCTAATGGCATCCCTTTGTCCTTATCCCTGGCACAGGGGATGTACTCTCTGCCCTCTTCCTCCTCTGAGGACTCTGAGGAGGCCTCCTTCTCCTTTTTTTCCTTGACATGGAGGGCCTTGGTGACCAAATGGTAGATTTGGTCCCTATACTTATTGGGAAAGTGCTTGTCTGGGTCAGACGGAGCATCTAATCTCTGTTTCTCCTTCCCTGAATCTTCCTTGCTGTCTGAGGCTTGTTCAGAGACTTCCCCCTCCTCCTCGCTGCTTTCTCTGCGTAAGGGTTTAGGCTTTCTTTTTCTTTTCCTAGTTCCCACCTCCTCCTCTTCCGAGGACTGGATGGATAGCACCTCCTCAGGTGGCTCCGAGTCTGAGGAGGTGGATTCCAGGGGCTTACTGGCCTTGCGAGGCCTCTTGGTCTTGGGGTGCTTCCCCTTGCCTGCCCCCTTCGAGCGACCCTTAAACGCCCTTTCCCTGGGTGGAGGGGGGGATCTTTTCCTCTTCAACTCCAGGAGGATCTCTTTTAATACCTCCATCTGGAGTTCTTGAGGTGGGGGGGTGGGCTCGGGGCTCCCTGAGGCTAAGGGTTCCCCCGCTTCAGCCTGCTCAGGAGCGGCCCTGCGCTTGGACACGATCTTGCTTTATTCCCCTTCGCGCCCTTTTGAAGGTAGGGGGAGGGGTCGGACATGCAACTGGGCCTTAGCAGCTCTTTGGGCTATTTTGCAGCGCGGTCCGCTTGCCTCCCAGGGAGGGTTGCCCTGAGGTCCGGTGGAGCGTTCTGCTCTCGCTCACTCCCAAGCGCCGGAGCTGCCTCAGCCGGGACGCCGCGGCTGGAGCTCTGAGGCAGCGCGGGGAGAACAGCGGGGGGGCCGGATCCGACGGGTCTGAGCCCGTGGAGGTTACTTGCCCTGCTGTTCCCCCATCTCTCAGGCGGCGAGGTCTGCTGCGCCTGTTCCTTGCTCCAGCGGGAAGGGGGGGGGGACCGTTCCCGCTCTTCGGGCCCCCGCGCCACCAGGGAAGGGGGTATTCGGCCCGCTCCAGATCCCTTCGCTGAAGGGAGGTGAACAAGGAGAGGACTTACTCCTCCCCTGGCACCCGGAGCTCCACTCACTATTTAGTTGTATCTTCTGAGTTTTTAATTCTTTTGGGACTGTCTCAAACAGGAGACAGTCAGCCTGCTTCCTAGCTGTGCCCAGGCAGACACAAGACTGGAGAAAAGAGGATAGATCCCTGGGAGGAGGGGTCTACAAAATTAGTTGTCTGCCTCCTAGTGGTTCCCGGCGGGATCTACCCTACTATCCTGACTGGACGGCCAGGAGGATCCCCCGGGAGAAGTGCTGTAAGCTGCTCATGTGCCTGCTAACCCCAAACAGAAGAGACCGAGCAATCTGTTTTTAGACCGACAGGCTGCCCCAGTGCTGGCTGATTCACATGCAGGTGGCCTGTCCGTCTGAAGGCACCCCATCAGATATGCAGGTGGCGCAGGCTGTGCCTGCCCCAGGGTAGCTCTGCCAGCAGTGCTCCAGAACATTCTGGAGCACCAGCAGTGCAGCAGGCTGACTGAACAGAACAATAGTCCATCTAATACACAGACCCACATTGCTGCTCCGTTTCCAGCTGAGTATTGCCCTGGGCAACACCACAGCGTTGCAGACACTCTAGCCCGCAACTCTATGGTGTGTGTTGGGAGAGGGCACTGCACAGACAGACTGCCGGGTCCATCTGATCAGGGCCCCAGTGGGGCTGGGAGTGGTGGATGCAGGGGTGCACCCCTACCCCTCAAGCAGCTCAGGGAGTGGGCAATCTCACATCTGTCTGAAAACACCCCCATATTTCAATGACCCCATGTGGCAGGGCTCTACTGTATCCAAGAATTCAGGGAATTTAGCTCTTCTGCCCATCACATAAGCCAAGATGCCCAGCCATGCTTCAGTTTATCTCGGTCACTCCAATTTAGTACTGGCCTCCTCACATGCCCCTATATCCAAACCTTATGCCCACCAAATAGAAGGCTTATCCCAAAAATGGTTGGTCCTTCATTTCTCAACATATGACACAGTCTATGATCCAGTCCATATAGACAGGAAAAATTCCACCTGAGTCCCAGTAACTTCCAACTCTTCCTCAAGCCTGCACATCTCCTTCAAACCTCCAGGTCTAGTAGTTTCTGTATGGGGCCACCTTCAGCCGTTCCTAGGCATCAGTTCTGGTCAGTCAAGCCTTTGAAGAAATCTGTCTCCTTCTACATCCAGCTCCCACCTGAGAGCTTAGCTGGGTCTGACCTGGGCCTTTTATAGGCCTGACATCTCTCAGCTGAGCTGTATATAGTTTTCCAGGCTTCTTATTAAAGGTCCAATGTCATTTACTTTTGACAATGTCTCCGCCGTGCCCTGCGACACAACCCAGTCAGCCTTCCTGCTCCAGAGCGTCCCACGCTGTTCTCCTAACAGAACAGGCTGGGGGAAGAAGGGAATACCAGGGCTGGTTGATTCTGCCTCATGTTTCCAACCTTCGCATTCAATATAGCTATTTCCTCTTCACATACACTGCCATTGCTCTTCCATAGAGATGGCTGCTGCCCCAGCCACAGGGATACAGTCCAATGTGATTGTTGTGGGAAGTGGGGGCTGAGAAGTGGTTCCCAGTTAGGAGCAAGTTTGAGAGCCCTGCTCTGTCTGTTCATCCATCTGTCTGTCCTGCCTTTGTCCCTCTGAAGTGTGCCTGTGGCCATGGATAGGAGTGCCTGGGCCCTAGGTCTGCATTTTATGCAGGGCAGGGGCAGTCTCTTTACGGAGACTGCTGAGTGGTTTGGGCACATAATGCAAGCGGTGAAAATGCCAATGGAAGTGCAAGCCCAGTTCTGGAAGGAGGAGGTGCTGTTTAAAGCTATTTTGTCTGGGTCCAACCTCCTTACCATCCTGGTACTAATTCTGGGCAGTGTGAGTCCTGGAAAATGTAGTGGAAATGCCTCCCCCTTGCTGGGGTGGGGGTGGATCTACTCAGCCTGATGGTCTCAGGGGGGTCTGGGAGTTGTGTGAGTCTAGGCTGAGGGAGCAGGCTGAGGGCTAAAGGTGTGTCCCTTTCTTCCACAGGAAGAAGAGGCACCTGCGCCTGAAGACAATTGCACTGGTTGTTCCTGTAGCAGGAAAGTCTGCAACCAAACCATTGTCCATGTCCACCATCGATGAGGTCATGTCCAGCACGCCCTTGTACCAGGCTGTGCCAGAATTCCAGCGTGTGCAGATCACAGGCGACTATGCTGCAGGGGTCAGTGGCTGGAGGGGCTGAGCCAGCCCATGTTAGGCCTGTGTCCCTTGTTTTCTTCTTGGCACCCTTTCCTCGGGGGCCTGGCTGTGACATGGGCCACATGGCTTCTGACATGGTGTGTCAGTTTCTGAATTGCCCCAAGCAGGCTTCCTTCCTGGTTCCCTCCTGCCCCCTCTCCTCACTCCTTCTGTTCATTAGGGGACTTAGTGAAGCCCTATGAGATGCAGGTGCAGCCCAGCCATAGGCCAGGAGTGGTAGATGAAGGGCAGAGATGGGGGTTCCTCTTGCTGAAAATTTCCCTATCGTTGCTTCCCACCAGATGCCTATATGGCTGCCTCAGGCCCTTTCTCTGCTGACCTGGTTTACACCCCCAGAGCTGTAAATCAAACCTGCCGTAGATTTGCTGGGTAAGGGGATATTAATGAAAGAGGTGCTGAAAATAGTCCCAGCAGCAGCAGGGTCCTGTCTGATTCTCTTCCACAGCCTGGGGAGAATCAGGCGATAGAGAAGTGAGTAGCCCAGCCCCCTTCACCCCTCCCATCTAGCAGCCACTTCCTTTGGGCTCACTCAGAGACCTCAACACTGTCCTACTCATGGGCAGAATGGACTCCTGGATCCTGTCCCACAGTTAAGGCAGCCCAGCTAGCGTTGCCACCTAAGCAAATTTTTACAGAACAATTATGAAAAATACATGTTGCAGGGTCTGCATTGGTGCCAATGCAGACCCTGCAACATGTATTTCCAATCCATAAGTGTTCCATAAAAATTTGTCTAGGTGGCAACCCTAAGCGCAGTACTAAGGGGTGCGGCTGGGAAGGCTTCTTGCTAAGGACTGGCAGGCTGGAAGGAACAGAGCGTTGTGTATGGCTCCCAGGGTGCCCTCTCAGACATGATGTATCTGCCCTGATGTCAGCACAAGCACGCGTGTGTGTATCTGGAGGGCTCAGGTCAGATGCATGTCATCTCTCAACTAACACCTTTTGCAGGTGACGGTGGAGGACTTTGAGCTGGTCTGCAGGGGCTTGTACCGTGCCCTATGTATCCGGGAGAAGTACATGCAGAAGTCTTGCCAGCGGTTCCCCAGGACGCCTTCCCAGTTCCTGCGCACCATAGAGGGTGAGGTGTGGAAAACCAACAGTGAGCTCCTGCCAGGTGATTATGGGAAATTTCCCAGGTGGGCCGCAGTGGTCATGGCTACAAGGGGGAGGAGAGGACAGTTTGGGAAAACCAGTCTATCCTGCCAATGGTTGCTTCCCTCCTTCCATGGATAAAGCTGTAGGTGCTTGGGGGGCTGGAAACAACATTGCTTGACCCTGTGTGTGGATATGACTCTCCTTGGGTCTCTGCCCACCAGCCTGTCCATGCTGAGAACCTACCTTCCCTAGAGACCATAGGGGCCAGAGTATACTATGCCCTATACAGCACTCCTCAGGGAGAAGAAGAGCTTGTGTCCTGTGAGAGGTAGGCTTTCCCTGCAGCAGTGCTGGACCATGTCCTAGGCCTTCAGGAATGGCCCATGCCTAGCATCTGTGGGAGTCTCTCTTGTTCCCTGTCACATGGCTCTGTCAGTGGCCAGCTGTCAGTGCATACCAGCCCAGCCCCTCCAAGTGCAGTAAGAAGCAGGGCTCTGACAGTCACATAGACCTGGGCCCCAGGACTGTCTCCTGTTATGTGACCTTCCTGCCTTCCAGATTGTGACATGGGGCCCACCACAAGCAGGCTGTCCCAGTGGCCACAACCTTCCTCTTTTTCAGTTCAGTTTATTAATGGCACTAGCTTCACCATGGCCAACAATGAAACATTTACAAGAAAAAAAGATAGAAGAGACATCATATAATACATGATATTAAAAAGTATTAAAAATTACTTATTAATATACTAAATGCCGCATGATCTTTCCAACCAAACGCAACCTTCCTCTCCTCCATCCCCACCCAGCCCCTGCCTCCCTTGCCACATCCCAGTCTTCCCTACCCCACACTTCCTGCTATTTAAACAGGGAAGGCCATGAGTAGGTCCAGAGCTGTGCTCATTAGCCCCCTGTGGGTGTAGCCCAGCCTCAGAGTCCACCCTCAAGGCCAAGAGCAGACTGCTCTTGCCCTTGGGTGTCTGTAGGGCTGGAATCTAGGGAACTGAGCAGTGAGCTGGGTGGTGCTGGGAGCTTCCCCCTAGACATGCTGGGGGTGACAAAGACCCCGTAGCCACTGAAAGTCTGGGGAGTGTTCCCAAGCAGGGTACAGGGCGTGTCTGAGCCTGTGTCCATGGGACACCCCAAGATTTTCCTGAGTGGCAGCCCCACTATGGGGTGTTTTGTTCTCCCTGCCCATCACTAACATGTTCCCTGTCTTGGTGCAGTGTTCACCCCGTCTGTAAAGAAAGGTGAGGACCCCTTCCAGTCTGACAACCTCCCCGAGAATTTGGGCTACCATGTGCAGATGAACGACGGTGTGGTATATGTTTACGCCGACAAGGCCGCCGCTGCCAAAGGCGAGCCCAAGGACCTGCCCTACCCCAACCTGGAGGTCTTCATTGATGATATGAACTTCCTGCTGAGCCTCATTGCCCAGGGCCCTGTGTGAGTGTCTTGCCCTCCCCTGTCACTGGGATTGTGAGCAAAAGCTGAGCTGCTCTCTCTGCATGGATGACCCTGCCACAGGGAGAGGGGAAGTGGGCTGAGTTGCTCTGTGTTGGGCCCTTTATGCATATATGGCCCTGCCTTGCTGAAGGCACTGGAGATAAAAGCAGAGTCTAATGCCCTGCATGAGGACCTTGCCAGAGGAATTGGGGTTAGGGCTGAGGTACCCTGGCAGCCAGGATAATTTATTTATTTATTTATTAAAATTGATACCCTGCTCTTCCTGAAGGTTCAGGACAGTTTACAACAAAACACATGCAAAAAAGTAAAAATACAAGGCAATACAATAAAATCCCCTAAAAATTCCTACCCACCCCCCAAAGACCCACCCAACCTCTATCACCATCTGCCAAAAAGAAGAGTTTTACACCGCCTCTGGAATATGCTCAAGCTTGCAGACCTCCAGGGGTAGGGAGTTCCATAGTGCCGGGTCAGCAACCAAGAACACCTCTATGCGGGCCCTTGTAGTATGGACACGATTAGCCAGTGGTACCCGCAAGGGAATGCCCCCAGCCAACAGCAGGAGCCGCAGCGGAGCATGGAAGGAAAGACGGTCTTTCAGGTATATAGGGGCCAAGCTATTTAGGGCTTTAAAGAGTCAAAAACAGCCCCTTGAATTGTGCCTGGAATGCTGTAGGAAGTCAGTGCAGACTGTAGAGCACCGGTGTAACGTGCTCACGGCACATTACAGAATCCAGCCTTGGTAGCTTCTGTCTAGGTGCTGACTATTCATTCCGCTGGAAGGCTAGCCAGGCCTCCATAGACTCTCCAGAGCCACAAGGGGCCCCCTGGGCCCATGGCTGTGCAGTGCACCCCTTGCACTGGACCTGGGTTCATGTGCGATGGACCCAGTCCTACCATCTTCATCACTTTGTGCTTGGCTGTTCTTTAGGCAGTACAGGTGCCTTGGGGGTGGGTCTGGCTGGGGAGTGTGTGTGTGTGTGTGTGTGTGTGTGTGTGTGTGTGTGTGCGCAATGGCAGCANGTGTGTGTGTGTGTGTGTGTGTGTGTGTGTGTGTGTGTGTGTGTGCGCAATGGCAGCACCAGACACCACCTGTCTCTGTGCCCAGGGAAGCTGCACCATGTGGTATGGCCTTATGAGCCCAGACGCTGTCCTTTGGCTCTTGCAGCAAAACCTATACTCACCGGCGCCTCAAGTTCCTCTCTTCCAAGTTCAAGGTGCATGAGATGCTGAACGAGATGGAGGAGCTGAAGGAACTGAAGAACAACCCCCACAGGGACTTCTACAACTGCCGCAAGGTGAGGGGTGCAGCCAGGCCCTAGCCCAGACAAAGGCTAAGCTGTGCCGGAGGCCGCAAGGGAGGGGCAGAGATATGGCCTAACCCTGCCAGCCACACAGTGAGGTTGAACCATGCTGAGAGCAACCAGGCAGGGGCACGTGCCCAGGGAAGCTGAGCTGCTCTGCCCTGGGAATTTCCAGGCAGGGGCGTGGCCAGGCACAGCTATGCAGACTGACTTAGCTGTGCTGGGAGCTACTAGGGGACCCTGACAGACTGACCTACGCTGGCCTGGGAGACAGGCTGAGTGATACCTGGAGCTGCCAGGCTGCCAATAACCAGACTATAACTATTTCCAGAATGTTCCACTGTTCTCTCGGGGGCGGGGGGTTGCCCTGGCAATGGCCTGTGATTGTCAGTGGGGCTGGCATATAAGGCAAAAGGGGGCGTGGCTTAGCCCCAGTGGTCACAGTGCCTTGTCTAGCATGTTAGCTCTGAGGCCAGGGGAGCGTCCTGCTTGCAACACCTGGGATGCCCCCTCTCTGGCAGGTGGATACACACATCCATGCCTCAGCCTGCATGAACCAGAAGCACCTGCTGCGCTTCATCAAGAAATCGTATCGCGTGGATGCTGAACGGGTGGTGCACAAAGTCAAGGGTCAGACGCTGACGCTAAAGCAGCTGTTTGAGAAACTCAAGCTCCACCCCTATGACCTGACCGTCGACTCCTTGGACGTGCATGCGGTGAGTCCCCCCCCACACACACACACACACCTTCCACTGCTGCGGCAACCAGACACCTGCCCCCTCCCCTCCTCCAGCCCATGAGATTCTGCCTGTGGGAATCACTTAGCTAGGGCTGCAGAACCTCACGAACAGGGGCCAAGTAAAGCCTGGGTCTAGTTTGTATTTGGTCTTTTTCCATTTCCTAGATCTGGCCCCTGGATCCAGTTTCTTCCCCCAAACACTGAAAGACTGAGCTCAGAGTAAGGGAGCAGAGAGAGGGCATGCACACAAGGGTAGGTGAGGACACATCATGGTACAGATCTATAATCTGAACCCTCCCCTTCCTGAGCACACCCCTTAAGCACCCCCAGCCCCAGCTTCTATGTGGAGCTCAAAGACTGATCTAATTTTTGAAGTGGCCCCTGGGAGTCTCTGACTCAAAGGAGAGCAACCACACTGCCTACCCCACTGAGCACAGCGTGCGTGCCCAGGGTCCTGACTGCTCCTTCACACCCCAGGGCCGCCAGACTTTCCAGCGCTTTGACAAGTTCAACGCCAAGTACAACCCTGTGGGGGCCAGTGAGCTGCGGGACCTCTACCTCAAGACCGAGAACACCATTGATGGCGAGTACTTTGCCACCATCATCAAGGTGAGGCCATGGGGGCATAAGCTGGCTCCAGGGCAAGATGGGGCCAGCCTTGGAACGTGCATGGGGCCCCCAATGACCATGTTCTAACTTCTCTCTCGTATCTATAGGAGGTTGGCTCTGACCTGGAGGATGCCAAGTACCAGTATGCAGAGCCTCGGCTTTCCATCTACGGGCGTTCGCCTGATGAGTGGCCCAAGCTGGCCAACTGGTTCAACAAGCACCGGGTCTACTCCCCCAACATGAAGTGGATGATCCAGGTGCCCAGGATCTAGTATGTGGGGTCAGGGGATAAGCCTGCAGAGAGGTGGGAGTGCAGCTGAGCAGAGGCAGTGGGCAGGGCTGCTTGTCCCAAACCCTTTATGCACATGGAAAATACAAGTTCAAGTAAAACCCACGGGACCCTGAACAGCTTTAATGACCAGTGGTTTTAGGTGGGGGGTATAATGATGCCTGAGTCAGCTGAGAGCCGGCAGGAGGGCTCTCTGCAGAAGGCCTCCTGCTTTGTCTGCTCTAGACACCGCTCCTTCCCTAGTGCCGTGGAGCCCCTGTTTCCAGGCCAGGGCTGGGGTGACAGGTTCTCTGTATAGTAGACCATGTGCTATTGTGTAACCCTCCCTGAGTCAATTTCCAAGTGCAGTGGGGCACATGATCTGTCTTGACTGTGTCTGACCTCTCCTCTCTCTTCAGTGACAGACTCAGGACTGAGGGAGCTGTCTCCGTACAGCTCTGGCTTTGTGCCACTTCCCTATTTATCTACATATTTATTTTATTTACATTTATTATCTGGCCCTAACCCAAGGGTTCAGGGTGAGTTGCAACACACAAAATCATAAACAGACAAAAATAAAGCAACTTAAAAACCCTTATCCCAAACTTCCCCAAGCTGTATCCTCACCTGGCAAATGCCTGACCAAATAAAAATACCTTACATTGCCTCTGGTAGATGAGGAAGCGTAGGCTTAGATGAACCTTTGGGAGAGGAAGTTCCAGAGCTGTGGGTGTCAGCCAAGAATACCTCCCTGCTTGCCCTTGCTGTACAAATATGACGGGCAGATGGTACATGCAAGAAGTTGCCCCTGGCTGACCTCAGAGGCTGCTCTGGGACATACGGGAGACGGTGGTCTTTCAGCTAGCTTGCGTCCAGGCCATTTAGGGTTCTATAGGTCAAACCCAGCCCCTTGAATTGTGCCCAGAAAGCTATTGGGAACCAGTGCAGACTCTGGAGCACCAGTGCAATGTGCTCCCAGTGACCCACCCCAGGCAGAAGGCAGGCTGCCACGTTCTGCACCAGCTGCAGCTTCTGAACAGTAATCAAGGGTCATGGGGTGTTTTTTCCTTGTCCAGGGTTGTCCCCACTGGGGATGTGTTCAGTGTTGGGGGTCCAGGGTAGGGTTCTCTGCATAGTAGGTCTATGCCAGTATTGGCTGCTTTGTGCAAGGCTTATTCCCTAGTGTCATGGAGCACATTTGCCTGGGGCAGGGCTGCCCCGTCCTTTCCCCTCCCTGCAGTGACAGGGTCAGGGCTGAGGGGGGGGTCTCTCTTTCTGAGTAGTAGGGTTTGTAATACAGACACTTTCCAAGTGCCACCTGGCATGTGTGCCTAAGTTGGGGCCGGCCTCTTGTCTCTCCCCAGTGACGTGTTCAGAGCCAAGAATTTCCTGCCCCATTTTGGAAAGATGCTGGAGAACATTTTTGTGCCCGTGTTTGAGGCAACCATCAACCCACAGGCCAACAAAGATCTGAGTGTGTTTCTGCGCCACGTGAGTGCTGCTGCCACCACCTTGAGGACAGGAGGTGCTGAGGGTTCAGGGCCAGCCCCTACACAGGAGACAGTGCAAGGCTAGTTCCAGTGCGTATGGGGGACATGGCTCTCTGACTGGTGATTTGACCCCTCAGACAGAATTCCCTGGAGTTGAGTATGTTTCTTCAGACAGGTGGCCCTGTGCCTAAGGTAATGGGGGACAGGCCACTGTGGTGCTGGGGGTCTCCACGTGGGGGCTGCATCTCCTGGGCATGGAGGTTTCCCAGCATTCAGTGTGGGAGTGTGTTGGAGGGAGCAATCGCGTCTGACTCAGGGAGATGGGATCAGGAGCCCCTTGGCCCCAGCAGGGGTGGGAACGACACTGTTTGGCTCCAGAGGCCCACTCAGAGCTCTCTCTGTGCCCGACGGGCCGGCAGATCACTGGTTTCGACTGCGTGGATGATGAGTCCAAGCACAGTGGGCACATGTTCTGCACCAAGAGCCCCAAGCCGCAGGAATGGAGCCAGGAGAAGAACCCATCCTACACCTACTACCTGTACAACATGTATGCCAACATCATGCTGCTCAATAACCTGCGACGGTGAGTCCCAGCCTAGTCGGGGAGGACATTCCCGGGAGAGGGGGGCAGACTCTGATGCACTCCTGCACTGATCCAGCCTTGGGGGCTGTTGTTCTAGAGTGGCAGGCTCTGATATTCTTTCTGCACTAATGCCAATCTGGATGGGGGCACTCTTGGGGTGACAGCCTCCGATACCCATCTGAACTAACCCCAGCTTTGAGTGGGGTGGTAATGGGGTGAGTCTTGGGTCTTCTGCGTCCCTGCAATTTCCAGTCTGAAGTGACCTTTGAGACAATAGTGCCTGACCTTCTCTCTAGCTCAGACCAGGGAATGTCCAACAGTTACTACTTGATCAAGCACCAACTTGTATTTGACTAAAGGAAGAAAAGCAAATTGTTGTTGTTATAAATAATAATAATATTTATTTATTTATTTAGTCGGCTTCTTAGCCGACCCCTCCTACCACAACAGCTCGGGGTGGCGTATAACAGGACTAAAACATAAAAATACAATATAACATAATAAATACTATCAAAATATAAATTATAATATATAAAATCTATAAAACAACTCAGGCAGAGCCCAAACCCCCTCCCCCCTACCAACTCCCACCCATCACCCGTCTCCCTTGCCAAAAGCCTGGTGGAACTGCCAGTAATGTACCTGGCACTATATAGTTATTAATTATATATAGGACCTTGCAGTGACTGGGATTTGGGGGTTCGCCTCTTTCAGGCAGTCCCCTGAAGCACCACTGGATCAGCCATGACTTAATTACCCTGTTTACAGCTACCACTGGGCATCACTCTCCCCAGAGTGTGCCAGATCGTAAAGGGTTAATCAGAAAAGTAAATGGGTTAGGCTCATCTTGGTGTAGAATTCCCCAGTCAGTATCCACTGTGCCAGTAACCACACAGACAAGTTTATAATGAGAAAGTTTTATATAAGAATGAAGACAGATAAAATTGGTTCAGAGTACAGAAGGTGCACAATAAAATGAAATCAAAATGCTGTGCAATGCTAACTCAATTTAGAAGCTTCCCTGTCTAAGTTCTTACCTAAGTTCAGGTCTAGTTCTAAAAAGCACCTTTTCCTGTCTCCTGCCCAGGGGTCACATGCTGAACATTGCTTCTCAGGAATTCTTCCCCAGGACACTCTCACTAGGTTCTACCAAGCACCCTTTAAATATTTGTGCTGTTTCTTTGTTTCTTTTTCTGCTTCTCCCCTGGTACCTGTTGTGTTTGGGGTCGCGTAGGCTGCTTGAATGTGTATTGGGAGCAGACCTCTTTGTCTGGGCCAGGCTTGGGTTTATCTTGACTTGATTTCCTGTTCTACTTCCCGAGCTTTTACTAAAACTTTCATTCTAGCTTATACAATCAATAATTAATATAATGTATTTGATAACATGATTTTCTGCATGTTTACATCGATCATTTAGACACCAAACCCCACCTCCCAGGTTACATCAAAGGCTTTACAACACGTTAATGCTGGGACTCATAATCCCCATGACACCTGCCCTTGCAGGCTTACAATTGAGGGGAGACAATTAAGAAGAGGGGAACACAGGGAAAGACATGGATACATTAATGAAGTTGAGAAGTCACAGGTGCATGTGCTTGGTTTAGTTACAGCCTGGGGAGAAGGGGGCCCTGACTGAATCGGTCCAAGGGCATGAGGCACTAGGGAAGAGGTAGGTTTTCAGGAGGGATTTGGAGGTTGGGAGAGAAGAAGCAGAATGAATGTATTCATGAAGAGAGTTCAAGGCATCGGGGGCAGCAAGAGAGAAGGAGCAAAGACATTTCAAGGAGCAGGAGACTTGGGGGAGGGAGATGGCAGAGGAGGATTTAAGCTCCTAGGTGGGAATGTAACAGGAAACAAATGCAGAAAGATTGGGGAGGAGCAAGGTCATGAAAAACCTTGAAGGTAAAGACAAGGAGCTTGCATTTATAAGTAGTTTTGATTTACAGTCAAAGTCATGAGGACTCTCTCCTCCCCCCTTCCCCATAACCTGTGCCAATGGGTAATGCTCCCAATCACTGTTAAATTTGTGCCTGATTCTGATTGGAACATGTTCTGCTTGAAACTCCAACCATTGAGTCCTGTCCTGCTTCTCTCTGCTGGATTAGCAAGGCCATTTCTCCCCTGGAAGGTCCTTATATACACTATGATCAAATCTTCTCTCGGAGGAGCTTACCACATTGCAATCTAAAGCAGCTTTTCCATTTCTCCAAATTACTCTCATAACTCTCTCCTGCATCCTTCAGTTTTTCAGCATCCTTTTACTAATGCAGGCATCAACATGGATGCAGTATGCCATATTGGTCTCATCGCTGGTACATCACCTTGCTGCTCCCGTTCAGCACAACTCTCCTGCTAGTGCGCCTATGGATGGCATTATCCCTGTGCACCACAGCATGACACTGGGACCCTGGTATCCATGGCAGGGACCTTCCTCAGACTGGCCAGCTCCCATCCTTACCCAGGCAATAATCCAGTAGGCTTGATGTTCTGGGCTGCATGTTAATGACTGCTTTTCTGCCCCAGGGAGCGTGGCATGAACACCTTTTTGTTCCGCCCTCACTGCGGGGAGGCCGGTGCCCTCACACACCTTCTGGCTGCCTTCATGACAGCGGATAACATCTCCCATGGCCTGAACCTGAAGAAGGTAAGTAGCAGTGTGGGGACACAGATTCTCCTCCTGACTTCAGTGTGTGGGGAAGCAGCCCCTGTGCCTGCTCCTAATGGCTCCTGATCATACCCTCCCACTGACAGTGGGACTGTGATCCCACATGGAGGCGTGACCTGCCTAAGGGGGCAGTGCTGGAACGGAGTCCTGAGTCCAAGCACAGTGCCCCAGCCAGTACACTCTGGGAACATCCTTAGACAGACACTGAGCCACCATGTACTGAGCTGAGGCAGGAGGGAGACTCAGGCCCTGCAGAACCAGTCATGGGCCTTGGTGCTCCCTCCCCAGTCACCACCTGCACTCTCCTTGGTGGAGAGCGCTTGTTCTGGGTGCTTGCTTGGTGTTGCAGCAGGGGAGGCTTTGTATTTGCAGGTAGTACTGGCCTGGAATGAACCAACTCTACTTGTCTGGGATAATGGTGACATTTGTCCTGGTGACCATGGTGTTGGGCAAGAAGACAACTGAGCGCTTGCTGAGAGTCTTATAACCACAGCTGTACAGCTAAGCACGAAGAGGTGGGGGTGCCGCCCAGCCTAGCCTTGTCATCTCTCCTTACAGAGTCCCGTGCTGCAGTATCTGTACTTCCTGGCCCAAATTCCCATCGCCATGTCCCCACTCAGTAACAACAGCCTCTTCCTGGAGTATGCCAAGAACCCGCTACTTGACTTCCACCAGAAGGGCCTGATGGTGTCCCTCTCCACTGATGACCCCATGCAGTTCCACTACACCAAGGTAGGGAGCTGGTGCA
The DNA here is from genome assembly GCA_003113815.1 of Sphenodon punctatus. Classification (NCBI taxonomy): domain Eukaryota; kingdom Metazoa; phylum Chordata; class Lepidosauria; order Sphenodontia; family Sphenodontidae; genus Sphenodon; species Sphenodon punctatus. The sequence goes on from QEPC01013264.1 coordinate 31,272, forward strand.
AAGACCCCTTCCCCGGGCATGGGCACAGACGTCTGCATCCTAAGCCATGGGACTGGCTGGTGGGGAGATCAGGAGTCAGTTGCAATTCTGCTCTGGGTGTCTGTCCATACAGCACTGTGCTTCTCCTCATGCTGCTCTAGGAGCCCCTCATGGAGGAGTATGCCATCGCTGCCCAGGTCTTCAAGCTCAGCACCTGTGACATGTGTGAGATCTCACGCAACAGTGTCCTGCAGTGCAGCCTGTCCTGTGAGGTATGGCATCTTCCTGGACATCCATCTGTGTGTCTGTTGGGAGAGGGATTGATGGTGCCACTGTGAAGTAACTGGGACATGCTATGTACTGGGCAAGAAGGGGCCCTGGGGAGTGGGAAAAGGTAGATGGAGTTTTTTTGTGAAGGAAGTGGGAGGGGGTTGGTCAGCGTCAAGCCAGGGGCAAGGGGTTGTGTGAGGGGAATGGAAGTAGGATGACTGGGTGAGGGGAGGCTAGCAAGGTTGTGTGAGAGAAGTGGAAGAAGAAGTTTAAGGGGCATGTGAGTTGCATGAGGGAAGCCAGTGGGGTTGTATGAAGCCAGTGGGAGCAGTAGGGCTGGGTCAGAGTTGTGCAAGAGCATAGGAACAGAGTTGTCAAAGAGGTGAGTAAGGCATTAACAAGAGGAGCAGGTCTGTCCCTTATTGGGCCTTTGGCTATCCCCCAGAGGGAGCTGCTTTTCATTGGCTGGTGTGGCTCCATGAATCATGTGAAGGCCTGAGGGACTGGGCATAGGTGTGACTCGTGTGAAGCCCTGTAACTCACTGCCTTGCCTCCCCAGGAGAAGACCCGGTTCCTGGGTGAGAATTACCATGAAGAGGGTCCGCAGGGCAATGACATCCGCAAGACCAACGTGGCTCAGATACGCATGGCCTATCGCTATGAGACCTGGTGCTACGAGCTTGACCTCATTGCTGAGGGGATGAAAGAGCTCAACTAGGACTCTCTTGGTGCTGGAGCCTGCTGCACCCTGCTGTCCGGAGCCATAGAACAGGCCTAAACTACCCCAGGCAGCAGCACCTGAGGGGAAGCCGTTCCAAGCTGGGGTTTTGTCCGCACGTGGTTGATTGAGATTTCACTAATGAGAAGTTCCTTGAAACGATCAACTGAGGCTTTGTAGCATTTTTACTGGGCCCCTCGCGCTGCCTCAAATGGGTTAAAAGGCCCCAAGCTAACTTCTCTTACAACACAGGGACCAGGACACTGGTGCGACAGGGGGTTGTCCATAGCCCCAGAGGTTGCTGGCAAGTCCTTGGGGAATTTAGCTCAACTTCCCCCTTTTCATGTTCTGGCTCCAGCTAGCCCATACCATCCACTTCTCCACCTTCGAAGGTATTCCCCTAGGTCCAATCCTGGGGTAAGTCTCTAATTCTAAATGGTCCTGGTCTCCAGCCACCTCTAAAAGCAGGCCTACACCCTCCTTCAGCTGGGTCCAGATCTGTCAGTCCTGGGTGTTCAAGAGATTACCTCTTTAGGCCTTACTCCTACGGAGACCACACTCTGTCTGAGTTCTGGGCTTTTATAAGCCTTGCACATGCTCAGTCGTAATCATCCTAGCTGAACACGCTCAGAGACTAAGGCCGCTTTTAGACGAGCGCGTGGTTTCCAAAATCCCGTGAGACGGGATCAGACAAGACGCTGCCGCGAGTCACGCACACGGGAGGGGGATGTGCATTCTTTCCAAGCCATGACTGACCTACCTCAATCAGACTGCCGGTCAGTTCGCGGCTTGAAAAGAATGCGCTTCCCCATCCCGTGCGTGTGACTCGCAGCAGCGTCTCATCTGATCCCGTCTCATGGGATTTTGGAAACCACGCGCGAGCGCACCGCACACTCGTCTAAAAGCGGCCTAAGGCAGCTTTCCCATGAGCTGCTTTGGCGCCATGGGAGCATGCACTATTCAAATCTAGCGCAGCTCCCATCTCATGGGAAAGTAGGAATTGCAGCTCTCTCGCCAGCAAGCTTGTGCAATGGACAGGGTAGGATTTCAGTACCCTGTCCAATGCGTGAGTTTGCTGGCAGGAGAGCCGCAATTCCTGCTTTCCCATGAAACAGGAGCTGCGCTAGATTTGAATAGTGCATGCTCCCACGGTGTGAAAGCAGCCTTAATCTCCTGCAGCACCATCTGTCTCCAGTGAGCATGCCTGTGGACTTAGACTCCAGAGCATTGTTAGTGCCAGCTGGGCATGCTTGGGGACTTAGTCCCTAGAGCAGTGAGGAGTTCTAGAGCCCAACACCATAGGACCCTGTTACACAGAGATTTCTACTCCCTGTGCCCAATACCTGTGAGAGCCCAAAGCAAGGATGGGGCCCCCTACTTTAGTCTAACAGCACCAGCTGCCTCCTGTGCCTGACACAGATAAGAGAGCCCAGGGCAAGGACCCAGGCCTTTGCTCCAGTCCTATAGCCCCAGTGCTTGCTCCCTGCATCCAACGCTTAGGAGAGAGCGCAGGGAAAGGACTCTGATCTCATAGGCCTCCGTGCCACCAGTGCTTTCAAATTCATTCCCAGCCCCATGGTATCTGGTGTTTGTCCTAAAGTCAAAGCTGATTTCTGAGAAGTCTTCTGACTGCATGAGAAAATGCAACCCCACTGATTAAAAAGCTGGAGAGCAAATAAAGAAGAACCACACCCCCCCCCCGAGATTATGCTAAACCTCATGAGTTTGGATCCTCACCCAAGACTTCTGGTCTCGTGGGGCTGGCAATGCTATCTCAGCCCCTGAACCAGATCCCAACCGCAACTGGCTGCTTTGTGAGGTTTGAGAGCTTGGCTGGGAAGGAGCTGAAAAACCCTTTACCAGATGCGCATGCCCAGAGTGGAGGAACCAGGGCAAAGAAGGGATTTTTAATTTAATTTTATTTATTTATTTATTTATTTAAAATTTATATCCTGCCCCTCCTGCCCACAGGGCAGTCTGGGGCAGCGAACAACATTCATTAAAATAATATTAACATTTCAAAACAATTTAAAATACAGTATGTGGGGGAAAGCCCCCCTCCCCTCCCAAATTTATGGCTGTCATGGGACAAGACTCAGGGGGATGTGTATCCTGGAACTGGTCCCAGTTCTTCTCTCTCACTGGGGCCCCAGACCCTGCCCTACAGCGCTAACATGGAGCTCACATAAGCCCGGAGGCTGCGGGGGATACTGTCAGCAAATGGGATCAGAGTTCTGTAACCAAATCTGCCTATTAATATCTGGGAGTGGGGTGTCCCTCATGGCGGAGGCTCCTCTCTCCGATGCCTTGGTTCCTTGTGGCTGTGAAAGTTGGGCAGAGACCTGTAAGTGCTCAGGACAGAGTGGGAGGCACAAAAGGGCGGGGAGGGGGGCATGGCTCATGAGGGAATGACTTCCTGGGTTTACCACCTTTTCCTTGACTTCCACCTCCTCATAATATGGCATGCCCTACAGGCTGCTCCCAGCAATGCAACTACGTGTTAGCAGTATCTGGTGTGGCTCAACTCTAGGGTATCTTGAGTATTGTAGAGTTAGCTTTCTGTTCAATAACACACAGCAGAAGTTTCTTCAAAACAGAACTTTACTAAGAACTCAGAAGACAGGCTTCCATACTGTACAGACTGCATGGGACAAGATGGAGGACAGAGAGAGGAGACAAGGAGAAAAAACAACTGTTTCATCC
>QEPC01013264.1:35041-80456 GCA_003113815.1 Sphenodon punctatus
AGCAGAAGTTTCTTCAAAACAGAACTTTACTAAGAACTCAGAAGACATGCTTCCATACTGTACAGACTGCATGGGACAAGATGGAGGACAAAGAGGGAGACAAGGAGAGAGAAAAAAACCCTGTTTCATCACCTGACCCTCCCCCTACTTGACAAGCCCCATATTGGACTTGCAATGGGCTTTTACTTGTGCCTGTTGCATATTCCAACATTGAGCCCTGCCCAGCTTGATGGAAATGGCTTAGCTCTGCTTTGCTCTGCCACCCTCACCTCTCAAGAGATAATGCCTGGCCCTTGTAGCTGTCGGGGGCTGGGATAACATGCTATCCCCTCCCTGCTTTGCTCACTGCCCCAAGGACCAAAACTGCCTGTTCACGGGCAAGGAATAGTTTGTAACAAGCCAAGACTGAGGAGGTGCCCAGAGGAAGGAGAGAAGGAGCTTCCCCCTGCACAAAACACAGAGAAGAGCTTGCCAGCAGTGGGGAAGGGATGTGTGAAAGAGGGGACAGCCAAGCTCAGCAAAGCAAGATACAGCTTAACTCCCAACATGCCACAAACACTGATTAATGTGAGCAGTCAGGCAGCATTTGCTGGAGTCCATGATAGGAAGGAAAAATAAACCAGAATTGCTCCTGAACCTCAGTTACCGAGCCTGGTTGGGGACTAGGGTGGCCACTGGCGCGTCACCAGAATAGAGAACAACAATTTTTATAAAATTTGCACATGCTAATTTTTATTCATTTATGCAAATTTACATTTGTATAAATGTAAATGGTGTATAACTCACCATAGTGGAGGGAGACTGTGTGCCTGCTCAGTCCACTGTCCATTATATGGTTCTGTTGAAGGGAGCCAACAGGACAGCCATGGGGTGGGGGCACAGGGGGACTGAGGCAAAGCTGTTTGGATGAAACCTTTTAAAGGGACCAACTTCTGTTGGTGAAGTGTGCAAGCTACAGTGTTGGTCCATTAACCTCAAATTCTGTGTTTCTTGATCTATGCATTAGTCCATATTTTGGTTACACATACTGTTATGTTACTTTCAGACATGTCCACGTGTTGCTGCAATAAGTTCCAGACACTGTTCCAAATAGCATAGTAGCCTTCTAAATCTTGATGTAACTCGGCTTGGATACGCTCCATTGTTAAAGTCCACCAAAGTCTTTGCCACCACTTATGCATTGCTGGTTTCTGTTTTGACTTCCAGTTACACACAATCGTATAAATAGCAGCTAAACGGAGCTGCTGGCAGGCTGACCTTCTTTCCTTCGTGATCTGCAATTCCAGGAAAATTCCCAGAATTGCAAACTCTGGCTGCATTTGGATTTGCTGCTGCGCAACTATACTAATGTATTGGTCCACTTTTACCCAAAATTCCTGTATATCAGGACATTCCCACCAACAATGCAACATGGTCCCTGTCGCATCACATCCTTGCCAACATCTATTTGAATAGTTCTTATTCATGCCATGTAAACGTTCAGGGGTAAAATATATCCTATACGTAGCTTTAATTTGTGGTTCCCTGACCGCTAATGAACCTGAGCCTGCCTGCATCTCCATCCATATAGCCTGGGTTTTTTTGCTTTCCATCTCAACATTTAATTCCTTCGCCCATTTCTTGATTTACCCCTCATCAGGCTCATGAAACATTTTTTTCAGCACCCGGTAGATTCTGGATAACATAACTGGCATCCCCATATATCACCGCTTCAATATCATACCTTTTTCTTGTGTATAAGGGTCTATCTTGTTTAGAGTTAAACTTACTTTTAATTTTAGCATATATTAAGAATCCCAGATCTCTGATATTCTTTTGCCTGATTGTATCCAACGTAAGGATTTCCTCTCCAACAAACAGGTGAGTGGCAATTTTGAGACCTTTCTTTTCCCACTCTTTCATTACCTTATCTGGTATCCCACCCTTTTTTGCCCATGGCCCAAAAATTGGGGTATAGGGATTCTTTTCTTTATCAATCTCAGCCTCTCTCAAACATTTTTCCCACACCTGTAAAGCTATATGAACAAAGGGATGATCCTTATTTTTAGGAATGTTTATATCAAGGCTATCAGTCAACAAGTGTTTGAATTCTTGGATTTGACAATAATCCTTTTCTATTTCCAACCAGTCTGGCATACCAAAATTATGATACCATATCTTTATTCCTCTTAAAACTGACGCCCAATAGTATAGCTTAAAATCAGGCATATTCATGCCCCCATTTTCTATCTGGGTATATAATACTTATCTTTTTAATCTCAGTTTTTTACGTGTCCAAATAATTTTTGATATCACTCTATTCAGCATTCCAAAAAATTCCCTGGGCACTTGCTTCGGTAGCGCAAAGAAAGTATATATTAATTTAGGTAACACCATCATTTTGACTAAGTTCGTCCTCCCCACCCATGAGACTTGGAGGTTTTCCCATGCTTCTTCTTTTCTCTTTATTTCTTCTAATAGTGGTAGATAGTAGAGGTGGGATCCCGGGCCCATTACCGGCTACCGGATTTACCGGTTACCGGTTCTCAAAAAACCGGATTCCCGGATTAAATCTGGTATACCGGTACCGGTTTTATTTCATTGATTTCAATGGGGCACTGTGTCCCCATTGAAATCAATGAAATAAATTAATTCCTCCCCCCTCCCCCTCCCAGGCTGCGTGGGTGGAAGGGGGGACACCCCCCACCCACCCTGCCCAGCCTGGATTTTTGTTTAAAAAAAGACTCAGAGCCCACCCCCAGCACCAGCGGCCGTGGCGTCCCCACAGCCGCCGGTAAGTATGACCCGATCCCTGGGGGGGGGTGTTTAACACCCCCCCAACCCCCCAGGGATCACCCCTACTAAAGTTCAGTGCTTTGCTTACNGCTCTAGGCCTTCCGGGGAAACCCGGAAGTTCCCCGGAAGGCCTAGAGCGTCTCTGACGCCGGCAGCCACAGCCGGCGCTGAGGCCGCCGGACCGCCCGCCGCCGCCGCCGGAGCTCCGCAAGGTAAGCAAAGCAAGCACTGAACTTTAGTAGGGGTGATCCCTGGGGGGTTGGGGGGGTGTTAAACACCCCCCCCAGGGATCGGGTCATACTTACCGGTGGCTGCGGGGACGCCGCGGCCGCTGGTGCTGGGGGGTGGGCTCTGAGTCTTTTTTTAAACAAAAATCCAGGCTGGGCAGGGTGGGTGGGGGGGTGTCCCCCCTTCCACCCGCGCAGCCTGGACTTGGGGAGGGTGTTTTTTTAAAAACTTTTTTGGTGGGGCTTTTACATTGCAGCCATTTTTAAATGGCTGCAATGTAAAAAAATCCGGTACCCGGAATCCGGTAACCGGACCGGATTTACCAGGTCGAATCCGATAATGCCGGTACGCCCGGTACCGGCATTATCGGATTCCAGATTTACCGGTTTTCCCGTGCCTAGTAGATAGTTAGCCTTATATAAGTCTTTGAGTTTTTTTGTGACTGTTATTCCTAAATATTTTAATTCCACCTTTTCTACTGTAAATGGAGTTGACCTTTTCAGTTCTTACTTAGTAAGTCTATCCTCATTAAACAGCAACATCTTTGATTTTTCTATATTTACTTTATACGCTGAGGCAATACTAAATTGTTCTATAATTTCAATTAGGGCCGGTACCGATTGAGGCAGCAAGTTCCCTGTTAAGCCATGTCCAAACAATGAATGCCCTGTTAAGTGTGACCAAATATTGCAAAGAGACCTGCTCTGGCTTACACAGAAGTGCTGGGCTCAATGCAGGAACCACTGGGAGGATGCTAGCCTACACTATACAGAAGAGGCCAGACTAGGGGTCTTATATCAAGACATGCCCCATTGCACTGGCACAATACTTTGAGGAAAAGAGCCTTAGGGCCATGATCCACTCTGGAGTAAGTGGTTTGTGGATCCCATCCTAGGTGACTACAATGGTCCTTTCTGGCTCCAAAGTATCTATAAATCTTGGGATCAATTAAATCCTTTCCTTCTCTGTGTGATGGATTGTTTGCAGTGGGGCATCTACGTTCTGCTCCTCAAAACGCTGTGCCTGCACAAGCCCCATTCACTTCAATATGGCTTGCACTCAAGGTCGTCCTCAGGCATGTGTGACTGGTTTAGCCACCAGGACTCTGTGCTGGGAGGGACTTATCTAGGAGAGCAGCAGCAGTAGCTGTGGCTGGGAGAAGGGCCCCAGTGGGATGGCTTTGCACAAGGCCCTATGATTTCTAAGGATTCCAAAGCACAACTCTGCTTGTGCAGCTCTTTGGGGACTGAAGCTTTAGTGCCCCAGCTCTGGCTGGGTCTTTGGGTCTTTCCATTGTTTAAGCAGCTGCTGTCTTCCTTCACCGCTGTCATCACCTCTCACAAGTCATCTCTAGGACAGTGTCCTCTGGCAGCTCAGATTCTTACATGTATATTTACAGATCTCTCACTGGAAGGCAGCAGTTAAAATCTAAAATGTAGCCAGGCTCCTAGCAGTGGCAGTTCTTCTGCACTGTGGAAATGGTTCTTTTCACAACTGCATGTAACAACAGCTAGGCCAAAACCACACTCTGATACATAGCAGCAGCTGTAAAGCATGTTATTTACCGTATCCTTGCATGACATTGGCACTGGCAACCTCACCCAATAAAACTCCTCTCCTCCTCCCCCCCCCCCACTGTGGGGGGTCTGAAGTCTATATGTTCAAGTTATATATTCCCTAGATATTAATATAGAGCTGCATATTAATAAATTAATATATTGATAAGTATATATGAATCTATATAGTCCCTGTACTGAAGTGTTTCCCAAACCTTTTACCTGGATAACCCCATTTTGAGGCTTAAATATATAATTCCACCACCCCAGACAGCAACAAATCTGTGGAAGTATATAAAATAATAGTGGAATCATGACCCCTTCTGTAGATGCTGCAACCTCATATGGGTTGTGGGTTAGTAAGCTACTGGTTGACAGTCTAGCTCAGAGGAGGTCAGATGCTGGGTAGATCCCAGAGATTAACCAGAATCAGTGAGTATGCTGATAGCGTTTGAAAAAGAAATGCCTTTCTTGAGCATGCAATGGCTTGGCTAAATCCCAACCCAGGTATCTACATATCCCCTTCATTTCTTCCGGGTACTGTACCTTCCTTCCATTCCTGTACTGAACGGCAGTGTAGCATGCAGTGTTCCTTGGATGTGGCTAGGTTTATTCATCGCTTTGGGGTCCTTGAGGATGAGAGATGCAATAGAAATGGAAGTTATAATTATTCACAAATGGTTCCCATGAGGAAAGTTTCAAAGGAGATCCTGCTAGAGAACAGGAGCCATTGGTTTCATAATGAAATGCAATTTGAGCAATAAGGAATTGGATATGGTGAAACAAGTGTGGCCTTTCTTATTTAATGACTAAATGTTGCTATCTAGTGGCTTGCTACTGCATTACACACAGGAGCCTCCACTGAGCTTGCTTGTCAGAGCTGTTGGAAGGTGCAGGGAATCAAAAGTGTCAAACACAAAGATTCAGACTTCTGCAGGTCTCAAAAGCCCACGCAGGGATCTGTGTTCACTACATTTTCCCCATTGCTGCCAATGGGGAAATGTATTTATTATTATAGAGCTGTGGGAAATCACAAACATTCCATTTCTTATAAAATTGGGATGATTCCTCCTATCACTGTGAAATTTGGTAGGGAGGAGTGCTTGGGTGAGGGATAGAATCTGTCCAATTTCAGGCAAATTGGATGAAAAGCAAGAAAGTTAAACACGTTCAAATTTTGGAGGCAAAAGAACATTTTCTCCCCTACACAACTTTTTTTTTGCTGGTGGAGACTTAGTTCTGGGAGCAGTATTAAGAAATCTAGCAGTGCTCAAAAATCCAAGTGTGGCCTGAATGGATTTTGTGTTTTTAGTTTTTGAAAATCTGTTGTATAGTTTTGAAGTTCTGATGTTTTGTAGTGCCCATTTTGGCAAATGGGGAGAAAGAAAAGAGGCTTCGCTGTCTGTTTCACGAACGTTCTACTGAACGTGAGGAGACTACTGTTGTTCAGGCCTGAGTGACATTTATTGCAGGCCAGGAGGATTTATTGCACTCCATTCTTATACGGATGCCATGGGAGTTTACTGCACCTCATTCTTGTACAGATGCCAAGGAAACTCCCGAGCAGGTCGCATGTGTACTGGCAAGGCACAAGGAATGCTGATTGGAAACAATAGAGACAACAGAGTTGCCAATTGGAAGTACTGGGGGTATCGGGAATGCCAGTTGCCCTTAATGAGCGGTAAACCAATACAATGTTAGATGCTTAACTGAAGCAAAGGGAGTGGGGGAGGAACTGAAATGCCAAAGAAGGTGGTGGGGAACTAAAAAAGGCCAGGAAGAGGGGGAAAGTGAGGACGTCATGTAGAGGAAATGGAAATACTAGCTGGGTGGAATGACAGGTGGGGGGCCATTCAGAGCATCTAGAATTAAGGTGGGGTGTGTGTGTGTGAGTTGAATGATGGATATATGAGACCACCAGGAGCGACTGGTGTGATGGGTAGGAGGTGGAATGATGGGTAGGAGGATACCAGGAGTGGCTGGAGTGACAAGGGGCTGGGTGTAATACTGGTTAGGTCATCTCCAGGAATGGCTGAAATGATGGGGGCTGGGTGGAATGACAGGTACAAGGACAGTTCTAATTCATAACAGGAGCAGCTGGAATGATGGGAGACTGGATGGAATGATGGGTATGAGGACATGGGCAGCGACTGAAATGATGGGTACAAGGACATTGGGAGCATCTGCAATGACATGGGGCTGGGTGGAATAACAGGTAGGAGGCCACTGGGAGTGACTGGAATTGGGAGGGAAGGGTGGAATGATCGGAGGTCTCCAGGACTGGCTGAAATGATTGGGAACTGGGTGGAATGATGTGTAAGAAGCCAGAGGTAGCAGCTGGAATGATGGGAGTGGGCTGAGTGGAATGACAATAAGAGGACACTGGGAGTGGCTGAAATGATGGGGAGCTGGGTGGAATGACATGTAGGAGGCATCCAGAAGTGGCTGGAATGATCGTGGTCTGGGTGGAATAAGAAATACAAAGCCACTGGGAACAGCTGGAATGATTGGAGGCTGGATGGAGTGATGGGTGAGGGGACACTGCAAGCAGTTGAAATGATGGGGAACTGGATGGAATGATGGGTGCGAGGACCTAGTCCCCCACCCCCGTATTTCCATTTCCTCTCCATGGCTCCCACCCCCAGCACAGTAGTAGAGTCAAGAGAGAGACTATAGGCAGTAAGTTAGGTGCATTGAGGAATTTTACACGGGTTGGACAGAATTCCTTTAGGCACGTAACTGACAATGATCAGGGCTGCAAGAGAAATGCTCTGATGAGGAGGGGTCTGAAAACAAAGCAATTTCCCCTCTTTTCTCCATCTTCCTGCGAAATTGAGGTGGCTTCTCTCATGTCGAAAAAAACTCCGCTGGTGAAAGTGACATAGCTAGGGCCCTAGGGTGGCCAGATATGCAAATTTTAGGGGACACTTATGAAAAATACAGGTTGCCAGGGTGCATTGGGGCCAGTGCAGCACTGCAAACTGTATTTTACATAAGTCCTCTAAAAGTTGTATATCTGGCCACCCTAGCTGGGGCTGAAAGCAAAACTCACTGACTACCTACTCCAATTGCGGAGTAAACTCCCCAGCAGGTGAAACTGACAAGGCACCTGCTCCCAGTTTTAACCAAACCCTCTGGTATATCTAGCAAAGCTCCGTGACTGCAAGGGAAACTCTCCAAAAGGAGGTGTCTTTGAAGCCATCTCCTTCTCCACCACTTCCCCCTCCCTCCAGTAAAAAAGTCAAAGCTGGGGCTGAAAGGGAAACTCATTGGGAGAAAGATGGAGTCAGGAAAAGAGACTGTATGTGGTTACATGCATTGAGGAATTGTACGTGAGTTGCATAGAATTCCTTCAGGCACATAAGTAAGAAAGCTTAGAGATCCAAGGGAAACACTCTGGTGAGAAGGGATCTGCAAAGCAGTATCATTCCAGTCCCTCCTCCCACTGCTGGGGAAATTGATGTGATTGTCAGTTTCACCAGTAGGGTTTTAAAAATTTATTTAAATTTTTTTTTTTTTACTATATATATACATCTGGGAGCAAAGTTTGGGCTGAAAGGAAAACTTGCTGCCAATCAAATTCAGGTTGGTACTACAGCAGCAAAGGGAATTTAGTACATTCCCCTTTCAAAACACAGGAATTTTTAGAACAAAAAACCCCCCAAACACACTTCAGTTTAAGAGAGGAGTTAAGACCCTTACAAATTCAGCCATGCTCCAAAAAGCACAGAAATCGTAAGTTAAGGCTCCTGCCTTAATTTGCGTGCCATCGCAGTGTAAAGGAAAAATGCAGAAAGGGGCTCTGGGAAGAAAGAACAGAAAGGGACTCTGGGAAGAGCAGAAGTATAGAAAGAGCTTTGCTTGCAGAAAAGTAGCAGACTAAGAAAGAACTGAGCAGCTGGATGGCCTTGACGGCAGGAAACTGTGATAAGGAATGAACAGGATGAGGCTGGGAAGAAGAACATAACATGCACAGAAAAGATAGTGAAGCAACTAGTGATGTAACCCATAGCCTTGCTTTGACTAGACAAAGGAACAATAGAAATGATGCATGGCAAGTGGAAAAACCCAGCTTTCAACCTGTATTGAGCATGTGTGAAATATGCTTCTGTAGTTTGGTATAAAAGCTTATGGGGGCAGTCCCAAAAGCTAGCTCTCCTTTGTAGAGTCTGCTAACGCGTTAGCACTCAATAAACTGGATTACATTTTACCCTGACTCTGTGTACTGCCTCGAATTGGTGAGCCCACCCGAACCCAGTGGATTCAAGGGAAAAATCCACAACAGCAGTAAAGACGTTTTACAGTCTCGCATATTGTGCTCGCTTACAACTTAGGCTCCATGCACCCACGCTTTGCCTTGGGCTTTCAGCCCTAATCCTCTTCCTCTGCAGGTTGGGGGAAACACTGAAGCTGAGGAGAGCAAGCTCCTCCCAACCCCAATATTATGTGCTTGATCTCTGTCTCCACTGTGGCTACAATTTCTCCTTCCTTTATAAAGTCCTTTCTGAGGCAGCAGCTCAAGTGCATCTGCTCACTGCCCAGGTAATTAAGGGTTAAGGGAATATTTTCCCTCTTCTGTCATGCAATGAGGTACTATACTGTTTTGTGGGTGTACGAGAGTAGGTGGTAATACTGCTGCTTCAGTCAGCTTCCCCTGCTTCTGCACTGACTCTGCTTTGTTCCATACTCCCCCTTGCTCAATACTCACAAAAATCATCTCTTGGACTCAATAGAACTGTTTATTTTGGAATGGCCTTTCTTGACACATATTCTTAAGTGTACCATTGTTAAATTTAGCAAACTCTCACCTCACGAGATCTGCTTTTCCAGTAAGATTAAAGGTAAGTGAGTAGTCACTCTTGAGAAATAATTGTGGACATGGTCTATTTCAGGCACTCCTACACCATTTCTCCTTTGCTTCCTGAAGCCTCCTGGCCTGATGTTCTGGAAAGGACACATCTCTAACAATGTGGTGGGTTTTTTTAGGAATGAGCGTTACAGATTCTGATTAATCCATAACTACTCATAACGAGCAGTTATGGATTAATCCATGCTAATCCATAACGAACTGCAACACGCTTGTTGCAGTTCGGTTTAAAATCTATAAATAAATAAAAAATAACTGTGCATGCACAAAATAGCTGCCAGACCATTCTGCACATGCATGGCCTTTTCCAAAATGGTGGCAGCAGCATCACCACCATTTTGGAAAAGGGCAGCCAGTCTGCACATGTGCAGGCACGCTGCCCTTTTCCAAAATGGCGCTGACACTGCCACCACCATTTTGGGAAAGGCTGTGCATGTGCAGAATGGTCCAGGGGCCATTTTTCTCATGCACAATGTTTTTAATCATTTATTATTATTTTTATTAATTTTATTTTTTTAATCAATATAAGTACAGATCCATAATACAGATCCATAATTAAATCTGGAATTAAAGATCCAGATCCATAATTCCCTTTGGACACCAACCCAGTTTTTTCTCCCCCAGAACATACTGTGTTTGTACTATAGCAGTGTAGCAAACCTAGACCTGCATTTCAGACACCTGCACCTGCCCTCTTGCACCAACACTCTTAAACATGTTAATGTCAGTGCAGTGCTGTCTGTACTACCACAACAATTTTTTATGGAGGCGTACTGCTCTAATATTACCCAACCACAGCACAACCTCAGTCTTACCGACTAGGGACATAACCAAAGCAGGAAACAGCAAGGTAAGCCCTGCCTCTCTAATGTTTTTACTCCCAGTATTTAATCAAGTTTGACCCAGATCATTACATTCTGGATGCAAACTACCAGTAGCCTCTGCTGTCCACATTCTTCCTGCGCTCCCCAACCCAAATGAAAGCACATAGGGAGAGCAGGGGGCAGCAAACTGCCCCCTGCCCTCCCCAGCTTCAGTGTTGCCCCCAAACAGGAGAGGAAGAGGATTGGGGCTGAAAAACCAAGACAAAGTGTGGGTGCGAGGAACCTAAGTTGTAAGCGAGCACAATAAAATTGTAAATTGTAAAATAAATATGAGAGACTGTACAACATCTTGACTGCTTACATGGCGTGCATGTGAAGGCAGGAGTTAACTTACAATTTCCATGCTTTTTGGAGCATGGCTGAATTTGTAAGAGCCTTAACTCCTCTCTTAAACTGAAGTTTTCTTGATCTAAGAATGTATTTCTATATCTCAAGCAAGGTATCTGTGTTGTACAATTAGTACTAGTTAGAGATGGGTCCCTACCCCCATGGGGCTTACAATCTACAAAAGACGGAAGAGGGGAACATAGGAGAGACAGAGATACATTCATGAAGTTGAGAAGTCTCAGGTGCACGTGCTTAAATTAGTAACAAGGAAGAGGACCCTGAGTGAAGGAAGGAAGAGGAGGCATCAGTGACAAGTCTATGGGGATGAGGAGCTAAAGAAAGCCTGACCAAAGAGGTAGGTTTTCGGGAGCGATTTGAAGGTTGGTAGGGAAAGAGCAGAACAAATGTAGTCAGGGAGGGAATTTCAGGCACGAGGGGCAGCAATGGAGAAGGGGCAAATATGTTTTGAAGAGGAAGGGAGTTAGGAACAGGAACATGGTTGGAAACAAGTGTGGAAATATAGCAGGGAGCAAGGCCATGAAGAGCTTTGAAGATAAAGACAAGGAACTTGTGCTGAATGTGTTCATGTAGAGGGGGCCAGTGGAGGAGGGGCTGCTGAACATGGTCAAATCGACAGATGTGGTGGATGACCTTGGCAACACAGCATTGAGCAGAAGTGAGAGGGGCGAGGTCAGAGCAGGGGAGACCTATAAGAAGGATGTTGCAATATTCAAGGCAAGACATGACTAAAGCATAGACGAGGGTTTTGGCAGTGGAAGCAGGAAAGAAACTTAAAGGACAGATTTTTGCAATATTATGCAGAGTGAAGTGACAGAACTTAACATACTGGATCTGAGGTGTAGAGCGAGAACTGTTGGCTAGGCTTTTGGTGGCAAGGGATAGGGTTTGGGGAGTGCGGATGGGAGTAGTTTTAACTGGGATTTTATATGGTTCATTTTTATTGATTTAAAAAAAAAAATCTTTTCATACGTTTGTAAGCTACCCTGAGCTTGTGCGAAAGGGTGTAGTATAAATCCAAATAAATAAGATGAGCCCCAGGCTATGTGCTTGAGGGACAGGCTGGATGGTGACACCCTCACTGGAAATTGGGAGGGAAGAGGGAAATCTTAATAGAAACTGAGAGGGAAAATGCAGTGAACACTGGTTCATGCCCATAAATGAATCCCACAGCTGCAGCAAGAGATATGGGCAAGTCCTGACAGGGGCATAACAGGGGCAAGGCAAGTGGGGTTATTGCCTCAGGCTTTCAAGGTGGCCCAGTGGGGCCAGCCTTATTGAGACATTAAACTGCCCTACTTTATCTCTGCTGGAGCTGCCAGCGCCTCCCTTGTGAGCCAGGAGCCAGTGCTATCTCTGTCAGTGGCTACCACCCCACCTCCAGCACCTCAGCTTCCCACTCCCCCTACTGCTTCAATGGCTTATCTCCCCTATCCCAGCATCCCCTGAGCCTTGGTCTGCTCCAGTGTCTTGTTTCCTCACCCCCTACTCCACTGCCCCTTCTCTCACTGGGTAAAAACAGGCAACTACTGGGCTGGGGCCCCATACCAACCGGGATGTGGGGCAGAGAAGAAGGGTAGGGGAAGGGAGGCAGTGAGTGGAAACAGACATAACACTAACTCCACTTTTAACACTGCTTTAACATTTCTTATGCATTTTGCAAAGCTGCATAGGGCACTAATACAGCCCTGCAACATGCATAAGAAGAACTGTTAAAGCAGTGTTAAAATGAAATTAGTGTTGTGTCTGTTTCCACTCACTGCCTCCCTTCCCCTACCCTTCTTCTCTGCCCCACATCCCGGTTGGTATGGGGCCCCAGCCCAGTAGTTGACTTGGGCCCTATTAAGCCAGGCTATGCCACTGACTAAGGAACTAGCGACTCCAGCAGCTTGTACAGAGTAGCCCTGGGTCCTGGTTGCTAACCTTTGTTATCATTGTTCTGTGGACTTTCTTTTCAGGGAAGGAGTTCTTTGCAGTACAGCTAGTTACTGATGTGGTGTGGACTGCACTGCATCTTCAAACATCCAGGCTTAGGCTGTGTTATAGCCTGTCTCCCCCAGGGCCACCCCATTCCTTCCACAGGCAATGGCTTCTATTAGATTTCCCTTTTGGCCCCAGCTGGAAACCTGACCCCACATGTCCCTCTCCTCTCACTTCTCCTGGGATTTTAACTGTCTAGTGTGAGAAGATGTGAACAAGTGTGAAGAGGTTTTGTCAGCTCCTGAGGAACCGGCCTCCCACAGCCAAGCCGGCAACCTGCTGAGCATCTTCTTCCCAGTGTATCCAACACTGCAGGGTGTAGGTAGAAACTGTGCCATCCCAGCACCTGAGGATGAGTGTGCAGTGGGTGAGCCAGGAGGTGGGTGTGTCATCTCTGGGTGTGAGGAATGAGATTCCAGGCTAGGTGTGTCAGAGAGCACTTTGCTCAGACAGCCCCAGCCTATGGCAGTTCATGCAAAATTTCAGTCCTGCCTTAGCATTTGCTGCAGTCTTGGTGTCCCTCAAAGGACAGTCCATCCTGGCTGTGGCCAAAGCAGCTCCTTTGTGCCACTAACTGTGGGAGCTAAAGGGCTAGGAAACAAGAAGATTCCTGCAGCTTCCCTAGGGCTGTGTATCTGAGCTAGCAAGTAAAGCTCACAGCGAGGCCCAGCCAGAGCGGCCAGCCCTTAATGTTCAGAAAGTCATGAGTCCGCACCCCACAATTGTGAGACTTGCTTAACAGCCCAATGCTGGCTGGGTTATTTTTGCTTTCTGGGTTTGTAGAGCAGACACTGCAGCCATGTGCACTGCTCAAGCCTTTTGTCACACCCATCAGGGTTAAAAACTGCCTTTAAAAATGGAAGTTAAGAGGTTCAGTTACACAGCGCATCTCAAGAAACTCCTAAAAGTGTGAGTTGTATAAAATGATGGGAGCTGACAGTTTTGCCTGCACGTGAGGCCTTCACAGAGACAGCAGGGAGTACAGTCTGCTTAGAAAGGGCACTATATGGTGGGCCATTAAACCACTGCACTGCAGATTTATCATGCCAACCCACCCCCCAATAGGCAGACTACCTGTGCCATGTTGGGCAGGACACGCCCACATCCTGTTGTCCTGGTTCTGAAGAAAAATATATCACAGTTCTGCTTTTAAGTGCCCCTCCAACAGTGCAAGCTGTATTCATTTCAGTTAGGCTTGTGCCAGCCACCCTGCCAGCTGCTGGAAACGTGCTAGTAGTAGCACATCTCCCCACTCTATCTGTACATGTACAGCACATGCTTCTCTCCTCCTGCCCCTACTTTTGAGGCAGTAAACAGCAAGCTCCTGAGCTGCAGGAGTTAAGAACATAAGAAGTGCCACTGGGTCAGACCAATGGTCCATCAAGCCCAGCATCCTGTCTCTGACAGTAGCTATTCTTGGTCATTTTGGAGAAATACCAACAGGTCATAATGGAGTGATCCATTCCCTGTTGTTCACCCCAGCTCCCGACAGTCAGAGGTTACATTCCTCAAACTACTTGGCTAATAGCCATGAATGGGCCTATCCTCCAAGAACTTATCCAGTCCTTTTTTAAACCTAGCTAAGCTACTGGCCTTGACGACCTCCTCTGGCAACAAATTCCACAAGTTAATTGTGTGTTGCATGAAAAAATACTTTCTTTGATTTGTTTTAAATCTGCTGCCAGTTAGTTTCATGGTGTGTTGCCTAGTTGTAGTACTATTTGAGACAGTAAACAACAACTCCCTATTGTTCTACTACACTCAACTTTACAAACTTCTATCATATCCTGACTGAGTCATCTCTTCTTCAAGTCGAAGAGCGCTAACCTATCAAGCCTCTCCTCGTACGGAAGCCATTCCATACCCTTGATCATTTTTGTCGTCCTTCTCTGTACCTTTTCCAGTTTTACTATTTAATTTTTGAGATTGGGCAGTTGTTGGCTGTAGAGAAATAGCCCCACAGTCGGTCTCAGAGGTAAAAGCAGCAGCTCCTGCAGCCAAATTATCCCTCTAGCAGCTGCTGTAGCCACAGTCTGTCAACTCCATGGAGCAGCTGAAGCCCATCATGAACAGCAGCTGTCCATGCCCACCCACCAGGCTACATGACATGCACTCCCCGGTCGGCCCATCACCCCAAGTCTGCAATCAATGAGCTCACTGAGTATGCATGTTAGTGTGTCCCACCTGTAGAACATATGTTCCATAAATGCCTCAGGAAAGGAGGTCATCCTAGCCACTAAAACCCTACTCCACATGGGCCCATTGGCTCCCACTGGAGTCTGGACAATCACATGGCATCAATCATGCTCCCAGAGTGTCCTGGGATGTTTGTCCTCTTGTGAGGCAGCCAGGATAGGGATGCTGATGCACCCAGACCTAGACTGCATGTACCATAGCCCCTTTTGCAGCACCCTGAATGGCTCCATGCTGGAGGCAGGAAGCAAGGACAGCATGTTGCATCATACAACCAACATTGTTCATCCCTGTGAGACTCCTGGAGCTAGCGCCAGACTGCAGCTCCAGTACCCCAAGATGCAGATCCCCTCTTGCTGTTAGAGTTAACATAGACTGAGGAATAAGGTGGTTGATTTGAACCTAGGAGATCATGGTTCACATCCCATCTTGGCCTTACTTTTACTAAGTAAGTCACTCACAGCCTTGGTTCCCCACCTGTAAAATGTGAGTATGGTTATCTTCCTCACAGGGTTGTAAAGGATTATAAAGACGACTGATGATGCAATCCTCCATCCACTGATGGGAAAAACTTTTGTCAGTGGCAAAACTTCAATAGTGAAGGAGTTGCTATAGCTGGTTAGTGCTAATTGTTACTATAGTGTTTGTGTATTTCAAGGCCATGGGCGCAGATATCTCCCACCCAGAGCGAGTATCTTAGCTGGAACTCGGAGGGAGACCTGGGACAGTGCGACCCGGTGCCTAAACCGCACGTGCTGCTGGCGCTGAGAACCCACTATAATACCAACTCCAAGCCCCAGAGCTCGCAGCGCGTATGTCTTTAAAAGGCGGAGCAGGAGTGGCGGGGCTTGTTGCCTGAACGACGGTGGCGCTGGCCAATGGGACTTTGCCTAGATGTATCAATTTAGAGAGCAAGGGAGCCGCGAGGGTAGTGGGATAGAGAGTAGCGGGAGCTGGACCCGGACCGAAACGCGGCGCAGCAGCCATGGGAGCAGGTGAGTGGAACTGGGGGCACTCTCTGCTACGAGGCTTCCCGCTCAGCATGGGGGGGCTTCAGGGGATACCGCACTGCGGGCTGGGCTGGGCTAAGAGAGCGCATTACGGGGCCGCTGGGGTCTGTTGTTCCCGCCGCCCTGGACGATGATATGGCCCCGTTCCCGGCGCAGTCCGCCCTGTACTTTATCGGGTGCGTCCCTCCCAGGATCCGGGCCATTCCCCCCGGGTGAGGCAGCCTCTCTGCGCTCCGTCCCTTAGCTTCTCCGGAGGTGCCTGGAGCTCAGCGAGCGGCCAGACTCTCTGGCTCTTGGGCGGGGTCCGCTGCGGGGAGTACCGGGAGTGTAGCGGGAGCCCCTGTGCTTGGGAGCGAGTCGGTGTCCAGACGCCGCGGTGACAGGCGCACAGCGGTCCTTTGGCTGGACAGGCCGTGCTTCCCAAGCCAAGCTTGCTTGTCCCAGGGCTCGGAGAAGCTCTCTTCACGTTAGCTTCGAAAGGTACATCGCCTGGGCATGTCGCTGTATTGTGGGATTGCTTTTGGATTTGAGCGCTGTTTGGAGCCACTGCCATGGTGCCAAGCCAGTGGTCAGCTAGTGGCCTGGACCTTCCCAGAGTCTTTTTGCTGGCAAATGAGCCTGCGGTACCTGTTCCTAATCTTGTTGCGGAGTAGAAATAAAATCTTAAATTAGCATCTTGTGCTTGAAACCCCAATTCCTTGGTGTTTTCCAAGCTGTGGAGATCCATGCTCCAGGAGAGATTGAACGTCATAGATGTTAAATCGATTCCAAGGAATGGCACATTTGTTCAGTGCCTGGCACACTGCTGGCACTAGACAAATAATAATCTTAATGCATATGCAGAAATAAAGCAGAATACCCAGACTGGAGATACTGGGAGTCTTCCAAACTGTCTCTGAAGGGCAAAACCCAGGCAGGTTTGCCAGGGAGAATGCTAGTCTCCTTTGCCCCTCAGGAGGTGGGTGATGAGTGCCCCATGGGTTGACTGTGCAGAGGTGAGGGTAGCTCTTTGCAGTAACATCTGTACAGATTGGGATTTGGTCTGGAGGAGCATCTGTGTCTAAACATCAGATATTTTTGAATGTTTTGAAGCCATTTTGCAGCAAAGCCAGGAAATGGAGTAATTGTGTCCCATGACCTTTCATTATATTTTGGAGGGGAGGACAATTGTGCTTTCCCTAACAGAGAAACAAAAGAAAAATATGTTGGGTCAGGCTTTTGAAAAGATTATTCAACAGCCTAGAGAGCGCTCAAAGGCGGGATCTATGGCCCTCTGACTCCTCAACTTGTAATGACCCTGACCGAGCTGTGGGGCTAGGCTGCTTCTGCTTAGACGCTAGTGGAAGAGGAGACAGGGTTGTCAGAGCTGCAGGGGAAAGGAAATGTTACTGTCCGGCTGAATCACTGCTTGGCAAGTGTGCGTGTGTGGGTGGGGGTGATTAATAGGAGACTAACCCTTCTCCATCATTGGAAACATGGGATTAGATCAGGCCTGTGGTCCATCTTGCCCAGTAACCTGTGTTTAGCAGAGGTAGCACCTCAAGCATTAAAAAAAATATGAACAAAGCCCATCTGGATCAATATGGAAACTCATTCCATTTGGACAGAAAGGGTTACTTCTGCCCTGAAGCCTGTTGAGTCAGTTTACCACTGGTTTGGATGTATATTTATGTGTTTGTACACAATCTCTCTGCATGTGGTGCCACAGGATTAACTTCCCCAGGAAGGGTAGTCCCAGGAGCCGTAGCATGGACTAGAACCGAAACCAATATCCATAGTGAATATGGTATCCAATGATTTCACCCACTTTGCGTCCAGTGAAGTGGAGCTGAACCACTATTCATTCCTGCACTGCTGGATATTTGTTTTAGCTATTCAGGTTTGGTTATTTAGCTTATTTCGGGTCTGTCATTTTGGAATTCTGGTTACTTTGTTTTGCATACACAATAGCTGAAATGAAGTAGCCAAAATAATGAAATGTCTGAGCTGAAATAACCAAAATACCAAGATAAATAAAACAATCCAGCTGGAATACCCAAATATATGGAGATGTAAGTATCAGTTTAATTTGAAAGTATGGGCTGTGATCCACAAATCACTCACTTTAGAGCAGCCCTGTCAAAGCCCTTCAGAGGTCTTGATGGCAATGTCTCTTTCTATCTTTCTGCCCTCGTCTCCTGTTACGTTACCATTTTGCTGCTCCTTTGCCACCACCCTCACCTCACCCAGAGTTTCCTGCTCCCCCAAACCATCTTCTCCCCTTCTGGCTACTATGCCTGGAACTCCCTCCCTGAATATATTTGCTCTGCTTCCTCCTGAACGTCAAATCCCTCCTAGGAACCTCTCTCTTCCACCAAGCTTTCCCTAGCTCCTCGCTCCCATAGACTGTTCACTGGACTTTCCCCCCTACTGTCCTGTCGTTCAAGTTCCCCTTCTCCCTTGTAATTAAGCTAAGCATGTTCTCCTGCAACTCCCTCTCTAGACCATGATCCTCCCCCTAGGGCAGGGATCTGTCTCTAATTAATGAGTGTTGAATGCCAGGTACATTGTTGGTGCTATCTTGATACTTAATAATAATGTGGTTTGTGGATTAGATTGGAAGGCTATCCAAAAATGTGAAGAAGATTAGCAAATAACAAGCTTATTACACGCTTCATCTCTAGAATGGACAGAATTCTGCTTCAGAAGCTCATTTCATCTTAGAAACAAAAGCACAAAGGAAAATGCTGGGCTCTTCAGTAAGACAAGGAGTACTCTAACTAGTTTAGTGACTACCCCTTGCTACTGCATGGCACAACAAGGGATCGCTACGTAGTACTCCCATGTCAATTCCATGCATTCCAAGGCTACCGTGCAGGACAACTACTATGCAGTCTAGCATCACAACTGAACAAGCCCATAGTGTTGAAGATTACGTTGAGTCCGTTGCCTATGAGGCCAGGACTTCAGAGGTGTTTCTGTAGCACTTGGCATGAAAAAGGGTAATTTATCCCTTTTTCTAGTTTGAAAAAATAGCGAATATCTTTCTGACAAATCTTTCTGAATTTTAGGAAACAATGTTTAATTTATAGCCTGTCCTTGGGGCTCAGGGTAGGTTACAATACTTTAAAAAATCTATCAAATGGATATAATATAAATCACAATCCAATATAAATATAATCCCTTAGTGCGTTTCGCTGCCTACCAAATGCCTGGCCAAATGAAAAGGTCTTGCATTGTCTCTGGAAGATGTACAAGGTTGAGCTTTGGCTTGGCAAACTTTCTCAATGGAGCAGCCATTGAGATTTCTATGGTGTTAGCTGTACAAACGTGGCACAGTGGTGGAGCTAGCAGGAGGTGGTTCTTGACTGTCCTTGTGGATTGCGATGGAATAGGGGGGAGGAGGCAGTATTTCAGATATGTAGGGCCCAAGTTATTTATGACGCTTGGTTTTTGACAACCAAAAAAAAACATTTTAGGGTTTTGGTAAGCAAACATTTTCATTTCAACCTTAAAAACATTAGAAAAACTGTAAACTTTCTTCCCACTTCGATAGCAAAACAAATTAAATTTTTAAAAATCTTTTTCATTTTGTTTCCTCCCATCTCTGATCAGAACTGCAGAGCGTTTCTCTCGGGAATGTTTAGCCCTTGTTCTTCCTTCCAAAGAGACCAGGGCAAAACTTTGGCAGGTACATTGGTGATAGCATCACAATGAGAGTGGCATGGCTTGGGAATTCTAACCTGGAGTGATCACCTTATTTTCTAGTGATGCACTAATTTCCTCTAGGGAAGTGGTCTGTAAAACCAGGATTGAAATGTCCTCTGTAAATGCATCTGTTTGTGAATCTAGCAGCAGCTTGTTCCTGTTGGGAGTGATGCCTGTTCAGCTAGTTTGTCTCTTTCATTAGGAGGATCATGTTGCTCATGCAAGGAGGAAACTGGAATTACAAGACAGCTTGTTCAATTGAACGTGTCCAAACAGTGACTTGGTTACACCTTCCAGGAGATAGGGTTTTTTGTGCACAGTAGCTGAGGTTTCCCCTTTCTAAGCTCCCTGGGAATGGGTGAAGTAGTGGTTTACCTTGTCTGGGCTGGAGAGCTTGTTCAGAAGACTGAAGCCATGCGGATGCCTCTTGGCTAGAGTAGGGCATTGGGAGCCAGGGCCCTAGATCTCATTCCAGTAAGTCACTGACTTATCTTGTGACTTTGGGTGGCTGACTCTGTTCACCTCTGTACCCCAGTTTCCTCCGTGAGATTGGTTGTGCTGTGGTAGTGCCTGGACAGCGCTGTGCTGGGCACTGCACAAACGCAAACTATGGGTGTTTTTAAATGAGCACAGCTTGGGAGTGGGTCCATGTCGTCTGAGTGGTATGGCTGCAGAGTGCCCATGCATGTGGAGAGGGGTTCCAATGGGAGGCTCCCTGTGGGGCCACCATGACCACGGAGGCAGCCTCCACCCACTCCCGCAACTACCAGCCAGCCTCTGAAGCAACTCATACGAGCAGCTTGGACCATGAGCCAGAATTTTGTTTTCTGTGGGCTCAGAAAAGTTTTTATTAGATGTTGGCAATTTTGGTTATATTTGCTTATTATTTATGTGTGACTTGTTTGTTTTTCTGTATATTTTGGCCTCGGCTGCAATAAATAAATTAATAAATAAATAAATTAAAATACGAGCAGCTGTTACCCCTTGAAGAGCTCCAGGTAGAGCTGGGGATTGGGAGGCATCGGAGCCACCGACCGGTCTGTTGCCATGAGTGGGTGCCCCGGTTCAGATGAACCAGGGATTCATGGGTGCCTCTCCCCATGCACTATTTCACCTCCCCCCTCCCATGGCACATTTCAGCTTTTCCTCTGATGCGCCATGAGTGAGTGCTGCATGGTTCATGGGAGCGTGCACCCACCCATGCCACCTTCAAACAAACACTCAGGTGGGTAGTTGATGGGTGGCCCTGCGTGGTAGCATTTTGTTTAAAAAAAACCCTAAGACACAATCCCTTCCCCCAGGAGCTAACCCTCTAGAGGTGGAAATAACCCTGGTCGACTCCATAACGGGGCCATGGGGCTGAAGTACAGAGGCCCCATGAGGTGCCTTTGGGAAGATCTTGATACTGCTGTAATAAACGCAGTAATTTTATTTATTTTGATTGATAGCCCATCCTTCCCCACAGTTTCAGGGTGAGTAACAACACATTAATAAATATTAAATAATTATTACTAAAGAATTAAACTGATTTTAAAACCAAACTATACATAAAAATCCCATTTTAAAAAAACCTCCCAAATCCCTTGCCTGTACAGTCTGCCAAATGTCTGACCAGATGGATAGGTCTTACATTGCCTCTGGGAAATGCTCAGGCTCAGACTCTGGTGAACCTTCAGCGGATGGGAGTTCCAAAGCTTAATGGGGGAAGAGTCAACATGGATTTAGGAAAGGGACGTCATACCTCACTAACCTATTGGAATTTGTTGAGGGTGTAAATAAGCATGTGGATAAGGGTGAGCTGGTCAGTATAGTGTATCTGGACTTTCAGAAGTTGTCTGATAAGGTCCCTCATGGGAGATTCTTGAGGAAATTAAGACTCCTGGAATAAGAGGCAGTGTCCTATCGTGGATCAGTAACTGGTTAAAGGACAGGAAGCAAAGAGTAGGACTAAATGGTCAGTTTTCACAGTGGAGAGAAGTGGCTAGTGGAGTGCCCCAGGGATCTGTACTGGGACAGGTGGTGGTTAAGTTTGTTAATGGTCTGGAAAGGGAGTAAAGAGTGAGGTGATCAAATTTGCAGATGACCGAGTTACTCAAGGTAGTTAAGACCTGAGTGCACTGTGAAGAATTTCAGGAGGATCTTGCAAGACTAGGTGACTGGGCATCTAATTGGCAGATGAAATTTAATGTAGACAAGTTCAACTTCAAAGTGATGCACATAGAGAAAAATAACCCAAATTATATGTATACAGTGGTGGATTCTAAATTAGGAGTTACCACTCAGGAAAAGAACCTTGGAGTCATTGTGGACAACACATGAAATCCTCTGCTCAGTGTGGCAGCCGTCAAAAAAGCAAACAATGTTAGGAATCATTCGGAAAGGAATAGAGACTAAAAATAAAAATATTGCAATGCCTCTGTATAGATCTATGGTACAACCGCACCTGGACTATTGTGTGCAGTTCTGCTCACCCCATCTCAAAAAAGACATCCTAGAACTAGAAAAGGTACGGAGAAGGGCAACAAAAGTAATCAAGGATATGGAATGGCTCCCGTATGAAGAGAGGCTTGATTGGTTAGCACTCTTCGGCTTGGCGAAGAGACAACTGAGAGGGGATAGGATAGAAGTTTATAAAATCATGAGTGCTGTGGAACAAGTTAATAGGGAGCGGTTACTTACCCTCTAACAGTATGAGAACAAGAGGATGCTCCATGAAATTAACTGGCAGCAGTTTTTAAAACAAATGAGAGAGTATTTTTTTCACTTAGTGCACAATTAACTTGTGGAATTTACTGTCAGAGGAAGTGGTCAAGGCCAGTAGTGTAGCTAGTTTTAAAAAGGGACTGGATAAGTTCTTGGAGGATAGGTCCATTAATGGCTATTGGCCAAGTAGGTTTTGGGGATGTAATGTCTTACTGTTGGGGCTGGAACAACATTGTGACCTGCTGGGTACCTCTCCCAAGAGAAAAAGATTGGCCACTGTCGGAGACGGGATGCTGGGCTTGATGGACCATTGGGCTGACCCAGTATGGCACTACTTATCTTAAAGCTGTGGGGCAGCCACCAAGAATTCCTCTCTGTACAGCCTTGCCATACAAGCTTGGTGCAGTGATGGAACTTGTAAGAGGGCTCCCCGGCTGCCCTTGGGGATCATGTTGGAACAGAAAGGAGAGGGTGGTCTTTTATATATGTAGGGCTCAAGCTGCTTAGCTTAATGGTCCAAAGGTTGGTCTTGATATGAAGTTTAGCATGATAACTGCCTGGAGGTGGCACAGTTCTGTAAGAATTGTGCCCCTTCCTTTGGAGCATCCCTCCCAGGCCTCTGTTAGAGATAGGTTTAAAGACCTCTCTGGTCCAATCTGCTCTGGCAAGCTTGGAAAACTCTCTCTGCTTTGTAGGCTGAATTTTGAGAGTCCTCACTCTCTGAAGAGTTTTTGTATTTTGACATGTGAACAGCTAGGCCTGCAGGTATTTCCCAGGGTTAGTTTGGTGAGCCTTACGGGGCACCATAAATGCAGCTGAGTCGGAGGCGATTCCTGTGGTAACTTCCTTAAGCCAAGGTGTAAGTTTGGTGACCTCCTGGCCTGCTGTCTGGAAGGGGGGCCTGCAGCCTTGCATGCAGGAGAATTGCTCCCCCCCTCCCCCCCCCATGCTCTGTAAGGTGCTGGATCATGAGACTGGGATTGTTGCAGGACTGGGTGCCATGTTGGTGCAAGCCAAGGGGTCCGAAACGAAAGGTCAAGTTGAGTCTAGAAAGAAGCCAGGAGGTCAGACTCAAAAGACTGGAATGAAGAGCTCAGGCTGGACAAGGGCTTGGTGCAAGGGTGGAGGGAAGGCTTAGGGGCAGGCAACAAGGCATCAGGAGAGAGGGAGAGACACACACTCCAAAAACACAAGGGTGTTGAACTTGTTTACCCAACAGGAAGAGAACGTTGTGTAGGGTTTTTATACCAGAAAAGTAACCAATTGGGAAAGCAGGGGGAGTGGCTTGTGTGGCTGTAGGAAGTCCAACACAGCACCTATAACCAAGCCAGTCAGGGCGATACGGTAGCACTGCTGAGTTGGTTGCTGCCTGGAAAACCCAGAGATAGTGGTTCAAGACCTGTGGGCAGCATTAATGCCTCTCACCCTGCTAAGGGAACTCCCTCAGGATGAAATACTGATTAAAACCTCTGTTGCTTCCTAATCCTGGTAGAGTCTCAGTGGGGCATCTCTTCAGCTCAGCATAGCTTGACTTTCCAGTACCCTGTTACTAGCAGACGTGTGGCCAGTAGGGCTGAGGTGGAGGGTTAGTCTATCTACGGTGGG
Organism: Sphenodon punctatus; assembly: GCA_003113815.1. Taxonomy (NCBI): domain Eukaryota; kingdom Metazoa; phylum Chordata; class Lepidosauria; order Sphenodontia; family Sphenodontidae; genus Sphenodon; species Sphenodon punctatus. Next base: position 58,875 of record QEPC01013264.1, read on the forward strand.
GTGTGAGTTGGTGCTTCACCCTTGGGTTTGTCTGGGTTTGCAGAGTCCAACACTGTCCACTTCTAGCCTTGTCTCTCTCTCCCACTCTTTGCTGGGGGAAATGGGGCATGTGCTTGGGTAGCAACTGGCTAGCAATCCCTGCCAGCTACATGCACAGGACAGTGAGTCTCCATGCCCATCTGACGTGCTGTGCTCTTGCTCCTGAGGTGCGGGGGTGGAGTGCTCCGGACTCAGCTTATTAACTAACCTGATGATGAAGTCTTGGCCAAAGCACTGGGGTCGAGAGACTGGTGATGTAGCTGCTGTCTCATGCTGATGAGTTATGAGAAAATACAGACGGTGGCTGACTGGAGCATGGGGGCCACACACCCCTCTCCCCCCCCCCCCCCCCCATGCTGCAGGCTGAGAAGAGCCTCCGCCTGGGTGCAGGGGGAGCTATTTGCATGGGACTGCTGGCACTGGTTTCTCCTGCAGTGCAATTTGTTAAAATCTGCCCTGTCTGCTTTGCTGTGTTGGACAGAGGAGCCAATTTCTCTTATTGGCTTCTTGCTTGTCTTTTGCCATCTTCATGTTTTCTTTGCCACACACCTCTGCCAGCGTGCATGACATCCCTCTACCTCTGGGTCCATGTCTGCTGTGCTGACCCGCATTGCGGGTGACCCTCCTAATGGAGTGTTTGCTTTTGCTTATTGTGTGCCTGGAGAGGGATGGATGTGAGAGCCTGCTGCAAGGAAGAGAAGTTCTGCTCATTCACAGTGCTGCCAGCTTTCACAGTTTTAGGGGTTTGAAATTCCTAGGGGCTGTCACATTTAAAATATAAATAAAAATGTTTCTAGCTCTGTTGACTACAGAGTAAAGTTTGGAAATGTGACTGTAGCATGGACTGTAAAGCTTGGAGATAATAAATACTAAGGGGACTTATTTTTTTTAGGAATTAAAAAAAACAAACCAAAAAACCCCTACATGATTTTTAAACCAATCTTGATTTTAGTGGCACAACTTATGTTTTTTGAGCATTAACGTAAGAAGTGTCACACTGGGTCAGACCAATGGGCCATGTAGCTCAGCAGCCTGTCTCCAACAGTGGCCACCTTCAGTTGCTTCTGAGGAAGTGCACAAAAGCAGGGTATAGATGCGTTGCAGTGATTCACAGGGTTTGGAGGTTGTGGCTAACTGTGCAGTGAATCACTGAACTCCTGTGCGTTGCTGCAACCCCTTTCCTTGCTGTGGTATTCCAAAGGCCACATGGTGATGTCATTTAGCTGTGTCTGGAGCAGATGCCTACCCCAGGAATGGAGACGCACCAAATACTTTGAGGTTACATCTCCTGTGTATGTTTGCCATCAATGTCTGTTCTTGTCCTAGCCCAGTGCCCTTGGGGTCTCCTCCTTTCTCCCAGGGCCAGGTACAGCTTTTTCTCGGTGACTCCAGTGTTCTGATTTCTGAGAGTCTGAAGGAATCTCTTCGTTGCACCTGGGCCATTAGAGCAGAGTGCATCTCTCCTCTATGCGGCACAGTCACGTCTCTCTGGATAGGCTTTTGCTAGGGAATTAGTATTGCTTTGTAAAGCTTGCTGGCTCTCCTCATTGTGTGGTTATTTCCCAGGGGCAGGGATTAGCCCATAGGATGTTTGTTGTTGTTGTTGGCCTATTAGGATACAGCCATGCAAGCCCAATGTGGGTCATGGTGCTGTTGTGCTGTCCGCTAAGCAAACATAGCCCTTGTCAATGTGGCTGTTGTCTGCGTGCAGAGCCCTGGTCCTAGGCATGCTCAATACTCTGAAGTTGCATAAAGGCCATGATTGCATTGCAGGCTTCACCGCGGTTCAGGAGGAGGCAGCTCTTGCTCTACTTTGGTTTACTGGGCAGGCCCTTTAAAAGATTCTGAATGTTATGAGTAAGGAACCAGACAGTATGGGCCTGTGCCCTCTTCTCGCAGACAGGGTCTAGGCTGCTGGACTGAAGCTGGGCTCCTGTCCCACTGCTGGGCTTCCTTCCTGAGATGGAGGGTTTTTTACATGGTGCTTCACTTTTCTGCTAAGCAGAGGAAGCATTGAAACCTGTGACTCAATGCACGGGACACCCGTTTTCTTTTTCTCCCAGCGGCGGCTGCTGGCTGGTGCCCCTCAAGATCTGACTCTAGCCAGGCATGGTCAGGTCAACTGTTCCTCTCTCTGAGCCAGTGACCTACTTTGTTTGGGGGAGGGAGCAGCATGCATATCCTCCTTGCTCAGATAGACCAATGCCAGTGGAGTCCCTTTTCCCACTCCTAGGGCTTGGCTTCCAAGTTTCTTCTTGGCCATGGCTCCCCCGCCCCCTGGTCAGTACGCTTGTCTAAGGAGTGATAACTTCATGGCTTGGGACAGGGGAGCTTGGAGCTTTTGCACTAAGATGTGAGTGAAACTGGTTTCCTCATCCATGAATTCAAGCCTTTTCTCCAAATAAGTCTTGCACGCGATGGCTGCTTTCTTCCCAGCTCTTCCTTGGAGTGTAGTTACTGCCTCTTTTGGGGAACAATCTGTGGAGCACTCTGACCCTGTTGCCACAACGCCTTCTCCTTCTGGGGAGATGATGAACTGGGCAGTCCAGCCCTAAGCCCTTTCCTCGCTTTCAGTATGAGCTCCCGGTGCTTGAAAGCAGATGACAGAAAGTGCTGCTGGGCGGTAGCTCCTGCAGGGATGTGTGGGCTCCTGCCAACATGCCCTTCCAGGGTGGGCTGCATGAATAAAATGAATGGGTCGGGTCTGGTCTGAACCTTGCTGTCAAGCCTAAGGAAACAGGTGTTCACTCATTGGGTGTTGGGAGATGAAGTAGCCTGTTGGGGAACTAATTGTTGGGGTCTAAGGGCTGGGATATGGAGAGTGGGTCCAGGGTCTTGGGTCCAGGTGAGTGGGTGCAGGATTGGGGCCACAGAATCAGTGCAGGATTAGGGTCAGAGTCAGTGCAGGGTCAGGTCTGGAGGGTCAGGAATGGGCACATGGACCAAGGGACAGGACAGTCAGACTGACTGGATGAGGTGGGCAGATGGACAGAAAAAGCAGATCAGGACTCTGATGAACAGGGCAGGCAGATGGAGCAGGGAACGGATGGAAGGGTGGGCTTGCGAGCAGTGCTGAGTGGGCTCACAGTCCTCTCGTTGCAGGTGTGGAGCGGGCATTGTAGCAGGTGCCAGGGTACGGCTCCCGAGCCTTGCATCAAGCCTCGACCCTAGTGATGGGAATTTTGGAGTTGGTTTAACTTTGGCTGGTTTGGATTAATCCAAATCAGTGATAAGAACCAAACAGCAATGTGAAACATGGCTCATTTCTTATCTCAGTTACATTGGCTGGCTTCGTTAGATTTTGGTGCCCTTTTTTTTAAAAGCCAGCCAATGAAACTGAGTTTTACCTAATGGCTGGTTAACAGGAGAAGAGGAGGGGGAGGAGAAGATGGGAAGAGGAATCTCTGCATAAGTGTGATCTATTTTATCTGTTGTAAGTAAGTGTGATCTATTGTGTGATGTGTATCTCGAACCGTGTGATCTATTTTACACACTGCTCCCACATGCAGCCAGCAGCTCCCCAGCACACATTGCGGCCCCCCCCTCTCGTTTTCCCCTCTTGCTAGACTCTTCTTTAATGGACCATTCATTTGAGAATTGTGGCTTAGAATGAATAACTTCAGTTTCCCATTGAAGCCTGTGGGGGTGGGGATAAGATCCAAATCAGATATGAACCAGTTGAATCTGAATTTAATCCAAACCCAAATTTCAGTCTGAATTCCCCTCTCTGCTCAACCCACAGAGCACAGGCACGGCACTGTTTAAAGGACTGGTGTGATGGCAGGGGTCAGAAGGGCTGTCCTCTAGCCTGTCCAAGGCATGCATGAGGTCCCAAGGGGGTTCAGAGATGGTCCAAAAATGCAAGGAGATGGGAGGGAAGATGCACACAGGCAAGAGGAAAAGGAACCAAGATACTGACTGACTGATCCGCTCAGCTTCCTGTGGCTACAGGCCTGCCTTTTACATGGCAAGCAGCCAACCAACCAGGAAGAAGCTGGGGGCATGGAGCTAGGCTGAGGAGAGGTGAGGCTTGACCAGTCATGGGAGGCCCGTGAGCAAAGCCCCAGGGCCCTCTTGCCTTGGTGGCATAGAGGCGCCAGCCACTGCACTCAGGGCCCCAGGGTTGCTGGTTCAGGTCCTTACTCTAACCCATAACAAGTGCCTGTAGTTTGTACAAGGTGTTACTGGGTGTAATCTGGAGGTTAAGTTTACTTCTCAGCCAGCTTCAACTCTGCTAGGGGGCTTCCTAGAGCTAGCTGGAATTTGCCTTTTTGTGAATTTTCCAAATTCTAGCCAGTCTTTTTTAATTTCAAAGGGTTTGAACAAGAATTAGTTTAATTTTTAATAAATAAATTCAACCCCCCAAATTGTTGGCTTAAAAAACATTGGGAGCCTGAAACTGAGGAAAAAATACAGAAATGCCTCCAAACTTTTGATAGACTCTTTTTTTTCAAGTTTGCAGAATTTTTCAGGAGAAAAAGAAGTTTATGGAAAAAATGTTGGTTTTGCAATATGCTGTTTTTTAACCATAAAGGTTTGGATGGGAATTTTTTTGACCAGCTCTAGCAGTCTCCATTATAAACTCTAAGCTGAATCCTGGGTTTGTGGGATCAGGGTTGCATGTGTGCTCGTATACACATGCGTATGCAGAAGCCTCCTCCTACAGTTATGCGTTCCATAGGGGTGTGTATGTATGGTAGGTGGACAATGAGTTGAGTAGCCCCATCTCCCAGCTAACACACTGCACAAGCCCTGGTAAAGGAGAGCTGCCCCTTCTCTGTGGCGCTCCATAAGTAGGACCTGGGATTTGGAAGCCCATGCAGGCTGTTGGGTGGCGAGTCTGTGCTGGAAGGAAAAGTCTGGGTCTGTGTAATACTCCCCTGCTCTGCTATTTCGTGAACTGTTCTCTTGAGACTTTTGAGGCTGTTCCTTCGGATAGAGATGAGACTGAAGACTTGCATCTCCTGAAGCCCAGTGAAGAAGGCAGAAAAGCTTCCATTGGATCAGGCCCTGAAGAAGAATGCCAGGTTTTGTGTCCAACAGGCAAAGTGGCTCCTCTTGTGTTTGGCCTCTTGTAAAATACAGTGCCTGGGAAAAGGAAGGATATGAATTCCTTCTGCCTGCCAGGCTTGGGATTTGGTAGCAAAACCCCTAGGGTTGAAATTTCCCTTCCCCAAGCTCTCTTTACCCTTATGGGCTGCAGAAGAGCCTGTAGTCCGGGGAGTTAAAGGCACAGCCTAAAGGAAAGCAAACTATTTCTGTTGAGGCTAATTTCTCACCCTCTGATTTGAGGGTTCAGACACTTGGAAAGCACTCATCACTGAGGGTAGGACCTGGGTGCCTTGTAGTTACTGGGCATTTACCATAACCATAATTCCAGTGTAATCCCCTTAACCTCTGTCTTGAGTGCAGGGTAATGGCTGACTCCCTCTTCCTCTAGGCAGAGGCTGTGAGGCAAGGACTTCGACATGGATTTTAATATAGTCAAGTGCAAGGTCATTTAGGAACAAAGAATATCAGTCAGGCCTACAGAATGGGTCATCTGTACCTTGGAAAGCAGTGAAACTGAAGAGGACTTAAGGGTCATGGGGTCAACAGCTAGCTCTCTTCTGCAGTGCAGAATGGGCTAATGGGATTATCCTTGCATGGATTAGCAGGGGAGCAGTGTGTAGGAGCAGGACTGTGACATTGTTGAGACCAGTACTGATAGACTCTTAAGTTTTAGAAAGGATGTTGGAAAGGGTTCAGAGAAAAGCTACAAGAATGGTTTTGGGCTTGGACAACAAACCGTATAGTCGGAGCTTAATTTGTTAGGGGCTTTCCAGGACTCAGCTCCACCAGCTAAATTCAAAGGGGCATGTGTGAAGCCCTGAGAAATGTTCAGTTGAAGTGTGCACCCCAAAATGTAAAAGACCAAGAAAAGGCTAATATTGTCTATTTCAGGGTCAGAAATGAAAGCCTAAAAACTGCTGGATTACTTATATGGCTTCATTAATGACCCTCCTGCCCCACCCCTCAATGCTGGTTGTTCTATAGATTACATCACAAGGTTTTGGTTGTAGAGAGACAGGGTGGTCTACTGGTTGGGGTTGTTAGCTGGGCACTAGGATTCAGTTCCCTGCTCTGACAAGCTCTGAGGCAGAGGTGTGGCTTTTGGGGCTGACTTGGACCCCTGCAATTCATTATTTAACTTTTTTTTTACAGATTAAGCACTGCTTATCATGAGAGGTTAAGGCCACTTTTAGACATTCTCTACCCTCCCTCCCCAATATTCTGGCTGCCGGAGGGGGGATATGCGTGGGGATTGGCTGGTCTGAAAGTCCCCGGAGGGGGGATATGCGTGGGGATTGGCTGGTCTGCCGCCAAAGCTGCACAGGGGGGCCCTTTCAGATCAGCCAATCCCTGCGCACATCCTGGCTGCGCATTTTCCCCCGCAGCCAAAATATGCGTGGGTGGGGAAGTCTGAAAGTGGTTTAAGAGCTCAATCTGCGTAGTTTATCCGAAACAGAGGGTTAAGAGATGACATGATGTACTAAGTTTCCTCCTTTTAAAAATGCTTGAGTAATAAGGGACTTTCTAATTTTAGCAGGCAGTAATAGAACAGGAACTAATGGCTGAAACGTAAAGCTAAACAAATTTCAGTTAGAAATAAGGCACATTTTTAACTGTTGGAAAGTGTGGATTTTCCATCACTCACAGACCCCAAATTGGGATGACCTGCCTTAGACAGATACAGGTGATTGGACTTCAGTTAGCAATAACTAGAAGGAATGCCCTGCCTGGGCTTTAGAAGAAATCGGACTAGATGATCTCAGTGGTAATTTCTGACCGTAAAATCTATTCACTGTCAGGAGGGTGGGGAGGAGTGGAGTGGCTAATCCGAAACTAGCTCCAATCCAGCTGGCGCCCTGGATGACTCACGCTCCCTGCATCCACACCTTGCTATGGATGAGTGAGGTGGGGTGTTTCTCTAAGCTGATAATTTACTAGCAGTTTGTGATATTTGTAGGTAGTTAGACATCTGGCACCTCTTACTGGTGACCTACTAAGAAGGAGAGTTGCTCGGTTTGTACTTGTCTAGCTGCTTTCATGGACAGAGCCCTGAGAGGTTATTTAAATGCCCACTTGCATTTTTACTCCTAGTATTAAGGAACTCAAGCTGTTCATTTCTTTGGTGGGTGCCCCCTTGGAGGAGGCAGGAGCTGGGGGATGGGACATGAGTCTTCAGGTATAAGGAGTGCTGATGGCCCTTACCAGGAGTTTAGGTGAGACAGATGTAACACAGAGTATTAGATGCCAATCTCTAGCTCCAGCTCCTTGTTGTGCATCAAATCCAATTATCCGGAGGGCTCATAGGAAACAGATATTTCAAAGGTAGAATCAATTCCCCATTTAAAAAAACCAAACAAACAGTGACCTTTGAGTAAATGGTTAGTTAAGTTAGGGATGCATTAATTAATTTGTACTCTTCCAAGAACATAGAGTACAATGGAATTAAATGCTCCAAATCTGGGAAATGAAAAGTTAAGGTTAGGCCACCCCTCAATGTCACCTTAAATCTGCCCTTTTATATTTATTTGATTGGTTAACCTGACACATACACGAGACAATATAGTGACTCCATTATAGAAAGGCACTAATCTGTACTACAAGTCAAAGAGATACAATATATGAGATAAAAGAACTATATGTGAATATAGTCTATATATGCAAAATATGACACTATATATATTTTATAGTTTTATATGTACACACAATACACAGTAAATACAGTATCAGTTGCTATAATATACTTTATTTACATTTATTGGCTGCCCCCTCATGCATATGTACTACCTGTAAATTAGATGACTTGAAATTTTTTAGCAACTACATCAATATTGTAGTTAGTACTAAAATCATAGCTTTCATAAGACACATTGCAAGAAGGGGGGGGGGGGGTTCATTTAAAGTAAAAGATAAGCTAGATAAAGGGTTTGTGCAAGAGGGCAGAGTTGCATCTGGTACGAGAGGACGGCAACAGATGCAGTATGTAATATTACGGTACTGGCTATGACAACCTTCACTCGCGCTCCATGGTACAATTAAATTTTGGGGCTTAAGTTATATATTCAAGTATGTACTGTTGAGATGTGTTAAGGCTATTATAGCCAGGCTTTCAATCATCTTGTCAGTTATATGGTATTCTTACTGATTTTCAGTTTCTGTTAATGGACTGCAATACACTTTCACATACAGGAAAGGATTATCACTTAAATAATTAAAATCACAAATAGCAGATTTAAGGTGGTTTGTGAGATGCCGCCTAACCGAAACTTTCATTTCCTGGATTTGTGGTATTTCGTTTCATTGTACTCTGCATTCTGGAAAGAGTACAAATTAATGCATTTCTACCTTAGTTATCACTTAACCAAAGGTTTTTTTATGTGAGATTTTTGTGTGTGTGTTTTTGAAGTGAGAAGATTGAAGCATACACTGTTCTCATAGTGCAGTAAGAATTCTAACTTGCTTTATTCCAATCTCCTTCCAGAGAACCCTGGCTGCAAATCCCAAAGTTATTCCCAAGTGGTGTTAATGTATGGCAGCAGTTCTCCAGAGGTGGCTGCATCCCAGCACATCTCACAATGTCCCTCTCTGTCTCTTCCCCCAGAGAGACCATGCTTCTGGTCTGCAAGCCTGTTCCTGTTTTAACTCACTTTCTCTCCCAGTGAACCTTGGTTGCTTGGCTGTTCCTCATCTGCCCCAGCTCAGTAAGAGCTGAAATGAGAGAGCTGTTTTTGCGGAACTTCATAGTTTTCAAGTTTTTGTCCCTTGGCCATTAACATTGAGGTGCTATAACTTGCGAACTCCATCACGAAACCCACCTGACTTTCTGTAAACATCATAGCACCCCACACACCAGTAGTCAAAACAGGATCTTTTACAGGTCATCTGTTCTTGATTATTACATTTTGGCTTTTCAGGCCCTGCTTTGCCTGCAAGAGAAGCAACCTCTAGCACAGATACAAGGAACTTCTACATGTGCATTATCCATGAACAAACCCCTCTAAATCAGTGATTTTATTATTCATGTGGACAGACAACTAAATAATTCCTGCTTCCTAGTTTTATCCCTGAAATTAACCAACCTGATTTTTGAGGTTTTATTTTTTTTCAGTATAAAATATAATAATAGTGCTCATGTACAGCTATCCTGGACTGAAGCCATGCCCCCACCACCCCCACCCCCCGTCATAGAGAACTTTAGGTAGAGTTTACCTCCCCTCCACCCAATGTGTCTATGGTATTCTGCAGTCTTTGGTGGCAAAATGTTGCAGGTAGGGTTTTACAGCAGAAAAGGCTGTGACAAAATGCTACCCATGCTGCCTTCTAATCCACTCTGGCCACTTTTACATGAGTGGCAGGATGCAGTGTGTTGAAGAACGCGCTTCCTGAAAAGCCCTGCGGAATGCGTTTAGATGCACCAAAAGTAGCCGGCTGCCATAGGAATTACGGCTTGCATGGTCTTCTTGAAACCATGCTTGGGAAGCCTCAGGTTTCCCAAATGCGGTTTCAAAAAGACCACACGAGCCGCGATTCCTATGGGTGGCCGGCTACTTCCATGGGGCTTTTCAGGAAGCACATTCTTCAACACGCTGCATCCCACTGCTCATGTAAAAGTGGCCTCTGACCCTGCAGCAGAGGGTCACACACATCTTCTCCAGGGACCCATGACAGCAAGGATGTTAGGAGGAGGGGGCTCACAGCTGCCTACACAGCAGCCAGGAGAGGCACCTGGAACCAGGGGATACTGACCTTCTCTTTAGGGTCTCTCATCAAACCCTTAGATTGGCTGGGGGCATCTCGAAATGGAAGGGACAGATGACAGGTCCACTGTCTCCAAGAGCACTAGCATCCCCCCAATCCGTTGTATTCCCAGAGAGAAGGTTCTGAAATTCAATTGTGCTGTCTGTGGGTGATATTAGATGTGCCGGCCTCCTTTATTACCACGGTCCGGGATCCGTTTCGGATCCCAGACAGGAATCAGGCCAACCGTCCTTTCAACTTGCCGGCCTGATTCCGCTCAGGGATCGGGGAGGGGGCGGGGCTGTGCGGCTGCACATTGCACCGCAAAGCCCCCTCCCCCATGCTCCCTCGGCCGCTTGGCCTCCTGGAGATGAGCGGGCGCAGCAGCCAATCCGGCCGCTGCGCCCGATCCCGGATCGTGGCCGGGACCATGCTCCAGACTCGGCAGAGGTAACAGACGTTACTCTCCGCCGTTTCCGGACCGGCCTCTCCTACGGAATGGTGGTGGTTCAGATTCCCGCTGGAGGTTCACTGGGGTGAACGTCTTGCGGGAGCCCCTTTAGACGCTACAGGCCCTCCACCACCACCGGGGATTGACTGTGGTAAAAGGGAGGCCTGTAATGTCTAAAATCACCCTGTGTGACAGAATCTAGTTCCCTTTGGAACTGCCCTGTTTGTCTCTGCTCTCTACACAAATACAGAATCCCCTCTGGAAATTTATGTCCTAGACAATTAATGACAAGACTGATGTACTCTCCTCTCAGTCTAAGTTCCCCAAGGTGCTGAAATTCAACTGCACTGCACCGCACCATGGGATTGATTGCAGTCGTCCTTGTGACTTTTATACCAGTGTAAGCATCTACGCTGCAATCCTGGGATAGTTCTTATCTCTGAAAATTAATGATCGTGTAGACGGTTATCCTGGGATGTTAGTCCTGCAATGTCATCTAGGAATTACAGTTAATACCGGGATAATTATATTTATGTAGAAGCAGCCCTGATCGGTGGCTCTGCAAGCTGGCTTTAATTTGCTTGGTCATGCTGTGTATCGGCATTTTGCTATCTGTCCAAATCCAGACCTGTAGGCAGGGACCTGTGTTCATTGCTTTTCCCATCGACGCCAATGGGTAAAAACAAAGTGAGCATGGTCCCCTGCCTATAGGCACTCATAGCTTCTTCAGTGCTGTATAGAGACTGCAGTATTTTAGCTAATTTAGGGCGTATTTACGCAGACCCTTCATCCTGGGATTGGGAGAAAATAATCCATGAGTTACATAGGGATTACAAGTGGTACCTATTTACACGGACCTTCCTATTCCGTATTGAAATCCATCCCGGGATAGTTCAGTGAACAGCACATTGCTGTTATCCCAGTTTGAGACTATCTGAAATGAGTATCAATCCCGTGGAGCTTTTCATCCCATCAATTCATCAATGGACAGAGCAGAGCCTGGGAGCAGAGGCAATTTGGAAGATAGCAGAGCAGATGGATACACAGAGAGAGAGAGAGAGACTCGATCAGATTTCTTTTTATATGATCGCCCCACAGTCATGTGTTACTAAATACCATAGAGGCAGAACTGCATAGAGAGGATGTCCGCTCTTGCCATAACAGTCTGTGGTAATAATCCCAGGATAATTGACTATCCCAGGAAAGTTGTTTAGACGGATCTAATCCCAGTGTTGTTTAACAACTGGATTTTACAATACCACGAAAAGGGGTTTTGTAATCCCAAAGTTTTTCATGGTCCTGGGATTATAATCACTGAATGCCGCATTTAGGTGGACATGTCATCCCGGGACTAACGAAATAATCCTGGGATGAGCATCGGTGTAAAAATGCCCATATCCTTGTGCACATGAAGTAAGGCAGGGCTTTTATCTTAATTACACACCTGATAAATGAGGCCCAGTGAGACTGAGTGACTTGCTAAAGGTCACACAGGGAATCGGTGGTACAGCAGGGAACTAAGCCCAAGTCTCCGGAGTCCCAGGCCAGGCTAGTGCCATAACCTATAGACCATCCTTCCTGTCTGCATTCTTGCTTCTTCCTCTCCCCTTCCCTTCTACGTTTCTATTCAGGCAGCTGCACCAGCTTCCTGTAGAGCTCCGTGTGAGTTCCTGGCTTCTGTCCATGATGCTTGAGCCTGCCTGTCCCTAGTTCAAATGGCTAGTGTGTAGTACTGCAACACATGGGGGACGCTGGGTTCCCCATGTGTCTCTGGTCCAGAGCTGCCATACCTCCGAAGGCTGACTCTTTGGTTCCATTATTTCCTCTTCTGTGATAGGGGTTCTTTCTTTCAGAGCCCCATATTTTGGGGGACGGGTCTCTGCACTGGCTTCCTATAGTCTTCCAGTCCCAATTCAAGGTGTTGGTACTTACCTATAAAGCCCTACATGGTCTCGGCCCTACCTACCTGCAGGATCTCCTCGCTCCCTGTGCTCTGAATTGGCCCCTGCGGTCCGCCAGGAGCGTTCTTCTAAAAGTCCCTTGAGTTGCTTGGGGGGGTGACTATGGAGAGGGTGTTCTTGGTGGCCGCGCTCAGACTGTGAAACTCCCTTCCAGCAGAGGCCTAGGTGGCCCTGGACCTCTCCTCTTTTTGATGAATGTGTAAGACCTGGCTGTTCCATCAGGCTTTTGGTGAGTGAGATGAGGGAAAGGTAGGGGTGAGGGTTAGGTTGGTTGGGGTTTTTGTGTTTTCTTTTTTGATGCCCACCCCCACCGGCTTTTTTTGTTTTGTTTAGACTTAGTTATTGTTGTATTTTATGTTTGTATTCATATTTAACTTAATTTGTACGATTGTTAGCTGCCCTGAGCTGCTTTGGCAGGAGGGGCGGGATGTAAGTTATGTTAAATAAATAAATACTGGAAGAAAGCCCCTGTGTTGTTAGAAGAGCCCCAACATCCATCCTCAGTCTCTGCTGCTCTCTTCTCCCGAGGGAAAGGGTGGTCTGACCAGGAAAGGCAGTCCCTGGAGCTGTTTATATCTGAACAATGGTGAGTAGGTTATTTACTGTCCCTCCCCATACAGCCTGACCCAGCCCAACCAGAGAGGGAGCAGAGGGGCAGTGTCCCCATGAGCACTGTTCCACTGGGGATTCTTTTGGCAGAAAACCAGCCTTTGGACCATTACTGGCCTTGGAGACTGCAAGCTTCCATAACACGGAGCTCTGTGCACATGCTGCCCTCCAGCCCTGTGGAGCATCATGCAAATTCCTTGTTCTTAGGTGAGTGGGGAAAAGCTTCCTGCTGCTTCTGCTAAAGGGAGGAGTTCCTCTCTGAGGAATAAACTGCCTTTGGCTAGATAATTTCTATAGCGCGATAGTATTCAAAGTGCTTTATGATCCTTATCTTGCTTACTCATAACAACCCTGGGTAGGTTGTCGTTCTTCCCATTTTAGAGATGGGGAACTGAGGATGGGAGAGAGTGACTTGCTCAAGGCCACCCAATGAGTTCATAAATCCTTATGAGCTCATGTGATTTGAACCCCTATCTCCTGCATCCGTGGCCAACACCTCTTCCGCTAGGCTATGCTGGCTGTCGGTGGGTAAGTGATGGTGATGTCTTGGACACCCTTATTTGGGTCCTTGTTGTTCAGTGGAAGAGACCATCTTGTAGCTGAGAGGAGATAGTGTTGCACTGTAGCTTTACATAGCATCACCCTAATTGTCTCTGGCTTTTCAGTACAGATAACTATTTCCTTGCGCTTCTGGTGTGTGTGTGTGTGTGTGTGTGTGTGTGTGTGTGTTAATGGCCTGCAGCTGCCGAGTTCAGTCGCCACCCAAGTAAACTGATTTCTGCAGCTGGTCTGGCCCCCATGCCTGACAGTGATGGAATGTTTCAACTCTGATGCTGAGACCTCTTGCAGTTAGCGTGCCCGTGCTAGGCTGTTACAGATCCAGCAGGGATGACGGATCAACGTGGGCACCTTGCTGCAGCCGTGTGGGTAGTCTGGCTATTCATTTAGCTGTTCCTGCTATTTGTAACCTGAAGATTGATCTCAGGAAGTGTAGTTCAGCCCCTGGCCTGGTTCAGCCTGGCAGAGCTGACTCGCGAGGGGGTGTGGAAGATGTAGTGTTTCCACTCACTGATTCATCCCCAGTCCACCTCTGGCCTTTGTGTTAACTCTTTCCAGGGCCAGATGGACAGCAGACATTCCACTTGAGGGATCACTTGGGTTTTGTAGCAGGTGGGGTTTTCTGTGGTCTTGGTAATCCGGAAGGAAAATGCGACACTGTTCCTTGAAGTAACAGGCTGGGCATGAGCCAGGTTGTGGGAGGATGTAGAAGAAAGAAGGCTCAGGATGGGGGGAAAGAGAAGAGTCAGGCAGCCACTTGTGCTGCATCTGCCATGGTCCTTGGAGCTTTATGGCACAGCAGGTTCCCGAGGACAGGGATGGCATGAGCAGCCGGCCACAGATCTTAAGATCAGAAAAAAACACTGAAATCGGCTAACTTCTTTCTAGCACAGACCAGGGAATTCCCTCCAGGTATTCGTGTGTCAGCCCTTGTGTGTGACTAGTGCATTTCAGGTTGGAGCTGGAAACAAAATTGGATTTGGTGAATTCCTTCCCCTTGTGGTGTAATATTCCAGGTCTGACTGTCGCTGTGCTGGTATATGAAGATGATCTCTGCTCTGCAGCAGCTTGAGGAGGAAGGTTGAGACAGCTGCTGTGAGGCTCATAACATTGACTGCACAGCGCTTCCTCCTGCTGGGTTTCCCTGGAGTTGGGTTTGAGCTCTGTGACCAGCAAGGGACAGAAGGGAGCTGTCTGATTCCCTGTAAATAAACTAGAGGTAATTTTGGCTGGACTGCAAGTGCATGGAGCTGCACCTGTCCTTCAGCTAAGGGTAGGGGTTCTGTGCCTGATAGAAGGCATCAGGACTCCCAATTGCTGGTGGAAATCAGTCATTCCTTTTTATTCCAAATGGAATATCCAGATTCCTCCATACTTTATGATCCAAGGGACATTGTCTGAGCCTCATTCCATGTAATACCGAATTCAGCAGTCTTTGTTCATAATGTTGCATCATCTGAGACACAGGCATCCTGATTTCCTTTTCTGGGTGTGATTTCCTCATCACTTGAGTTGCAAATCTAGATGGCTCCATTCTGTTCAGATGTCCAAGCCAGGTAAGCCTTTTCCTCTTGATAATTTCAGTTGCTGAAGGCTGCTTGGTTATTGTTGAGTGCTGTTGCTTGTTACCTTATCCTGCCACTTAACATTAAGTACCTTTTCTTAGACATTTACTGTCAAGCCATCCATGCATTGTTGCCTCTTTAGAGCCCAGGTTTCAAGGTGGCATAGCAGTACGGATATGACATTGTATATTCTTAGCTTTGTCTTAAGAGCCACATTTTTCTGTTTCCAGATGTTGCCCAACATTACAAAAGTGCCACTTGGTTTCCCTATATGATATAACTTCTTGATGTGTGTTACCATTGTCTGTAATGGTGTTTAGAACTCTCGAACCTCATCTAATCTATCTGCTCCATAATAGGCTCTTGTATAATACCAACAGTCATGAGTTTGGCTTCATTGTTGTTCAGAAGACCAACTTTGCTTGCCTGCTCCATTTAATTACTAGTCAAAGTCTGCACTTTCTGCATCATCTGCTAAGGGTGCAGAATCGAGATCGGTCAACCTATGCTCTTTAATCCACTATATTCCCAACTCCTCCTTCACTGCATGTTTCCACCACTAGTGGAAGTGGTTATCATGAAGGAACAGAACCTCTGGTGTCTCATACTCCACCTTGGGGACAGTGTTTTCCCTTATGTGACATTGTTGTGCGCACCTGTGTGTATATGGTAGGAAGAGGCTACTTGGTAAGCTCATGGCCATGCTCCCTGGCAGAACCACCCCTCTGTACAGCTGGCCGGCCACTGACCTCCCTTTTTAAAAAAAATAAAAAATAAAATTGCCCTCCTTTGAATAATGCTTCAAAATTCTGATCTTTTTGGCAGGTACTAACCGTCCCTTTGTCCACAATAAGGCCTGAAGGGATGGCATATGCCTCCCAAGGGAGATGCCTGACCCCTCACAGATGTGCATGCTAGTGCAGTGGAGAGCCTGGATGCTGAGGGAGTCAGGAGTGCGCTGCTTTCTCTTCTGGTGGTTAGTACTGGCTGGTGTCTGGCTGCCTGTCGCTCCGAGTAACAGAAGTGTTGACTGGCTGCTCCCCAGGGTCTGATGCCACCCTGCTGCTGTCTTTGACTGCTTCCTTCTTGGCTCCCCCCCCCGCCCCCCCTTACCTAGATTAGAGGTACAGTGAGTGGTGACGGCGGCATGTCCTGGGGAGCAACAAGTGTTAGTGACAGGAGCAGCAGTATGTCTTTGGAATCATCAGCAGCGACAGTGTGAAGCAGCAGCTGTTCGCTGTTCCCTTGGACCCAGGTTACGGGTGTGAACACAGGGACAAGAGGGGAGAGGCGGAGAGCATAGTGGCCACGGCTCTCTGCTGTCACAAATTGATTCTCTCTCTGCTTGTTCCTGTCCCCATGTTATGGCAGCTGCATGCAAGTTCTGGCCCTGAAAGCCATTCTGTCCCACTCTGCAGGACAATTGAGTAGCTGGCATATAGCCGATTGCAAGAACGTGTTAGGTGCGTGTTTCAAACCTGAGGGGGCTGACCCACCGGAGCTGGGTTGATTCTCTGGTGACGTAATCTGTAGACGAGTAGGCATTTCCTAAGGAGCCATCTCTGATTTAAGCTGATCTTTGATCTTAAGGCTATTGACACCCTTCTCCCCATTTCCACCACACCTTGGTGTGAAACTGCAGACCCTGAGGCAAACTGTCAGTGTGTGGAGAGGCCTATAAACCCTTGGTGGGACTGGTTTGCTGCATTTCACACCTGGTACCAAAGTCTTTGAAACCAGTGGCAGAGAAATGGGCACCCAGGTGCCTTTAGGGAATAAGTAGGTGTTTATCCTTAGCAGGCTGAGGGGTTCTATACAGAGATGTGTTAAGTGGTGCTGGTGCTACAGGCTGTGATCACAGCCCTCTCCTGGAGCTTCTGTCACACCTCTGAGAAGTATTCTGCTACCTAATCTGTAGTATGCTCAAATGAGTCCAGAGCTGGATATGAAAGTGGCTGAGACCAGTGTTCTACAAGTGAGTCTTATTTTTTATACTAAATTCCATTTTTCTGTACCCTAAACATCTTGCTTTCAGTACGTGGCCGAGTTTTTCTCGGTAAAGCAGAAGATTTTGTTCTCAACTGGAATCTGAGTCGGCGAGAGTGGCTGTGCATTTTGTGGGAGTGAGCCCAGTGAATAACTTTCATTAGCCTCCTCCAGACCCTTCTGGATTTGCTGTCTGTTTCCTCAGGACACAAGAGGCTTGGCGCTCATTTCTCTCTCTCCACGACAAAGGGCTTGTTGCCTCTCAACCAGTTTAGAATTGAAAGGCTCTTTGAAATTGGAGTGTGTAAGATTGGAACGCTGATGCAATCACAAGGAATTCATTTGTGTGTGTTCTCTCTGTGCCTGCTTTGCAGTGTGATAACAGGAACGGTTGCGTATGTGTGAATGCATTTGTTTTGCTATCCGGCTGTGATTGTAGGACTGCAGCAGCAAGGGGTTAATGCAGAGCCAGCAGCACCTGCGGTGGGTGGCTTGACCTCGGTAATGAGCAGTGTGTTGTTCTCCAGTGATGCTGGCAGTGCTTGCTTTTGGAACATGTGGCTTCAGGAAATTGAATCCTGTTGGGATTCTTTGCATGGAAAATGCTTAGAATGCTCTCTGGCTCTCAGTGCTGGAAAAAAGTTAGAACTATTCATGGTGTGGAGTGAGGGCACCTCAGCCTCCTGCATTGGGCGTAGAAGCTGGGAAGTGGGGAAGAAAACGTTGTTGGGAAAAAGCTTTTTTGACAGAGTCTCTGCAATGCAGTGTTGGAATCTGTGCTTGTGTGTATTTACAGAGGGTGTTCAAAAATGAGATGGTAGCCCACACCAGATGGATGTCCACCTGCCTGTTAGGTGTTTGCCCCCACTGGCTATGTGGCCACCACCTACTGAGCATGCAGAGCACACACTGCGGGCAAATGCAGGCACTAATATGTCCACGTGTTCATGCCCATTGCTTAGGTTGCGTGCAGCGTCTCCGTGCATACAAGTCCGCCAGCACCATTGAGTCACAGGTAAAGAGCCTAGAACATTCTGAAGAGCAACCACTTCTGGCCCCACTCTCGCTTTCATTGGCATGCACATAACATCTGCCTTAAAAGCCCACCGTGCCATTTTCAAACGTGTTCTCCCAGCTTGTGCTGGTTGGCAGTACATGCCTGACACTTGGTTTATCAGCCACTGCATTTTCAGGAACGACTTGTGTGGAGGATTATTGTTGCCGGGGCCATGGCTAATACAAACAGCCAGGCAACAACCAGCACTGCTACCTCCGCTGTTTAATCGCAGCCACTCGCTGCCTACAGATCTTCCTGCTAACTCTACGTTCCCTGGACCATGGAAGAGACCAAGGCCTCCATCTCTCTATGGCAGGAGGCAGAAGTTCCAGTATGCCCTGGTGAAGTGCTACAGGAATGAGGCAGTGTTCAAAGAGATCTTGGTTCAAATGGTGCAGCAGGGCTACATCTGGGGCACAAACTAGTGCTGGCAGCAGACCGAGGACTTAAGGCACAGGTACAAAAATATCTGGGACAATAACTTTGTCTCTGACCATGGGAGGCAAAAATCATCCTGTTACAAACTCCTTGACCAGTTTCTCTGTGTGGAGCTATCGTTGCATCCTGCCTATAAGGCTGCATCTTTGCAAGGGGCCAGAAGCGGGTGGATATGGCTCCTCCACTGCCCACTCCTTCTGAAATAGCTCCCACTGTGACTGCTCCCGGTCCCACTGCAGAAGCTGTGACCACCGGCAGACATCCTTCCATGCCTGTCCCTGCTCCGAAGCCAGCACAGGTCAA
Organism: Sphenodon punctatus; assembly: GCA_003113815.1. Classification (NCBI taxonomy): domain Eukaryota; kingdom Metazoa; phylum Chordata; class Lepidosauria; order Sphenodontia; family Sphenodontidae; genus Sphenodon; species Sphenodon punctatus. The sequence continues at coordinate 77,628 of QEPC01013264.1, forward strand.
TGCAGACACGGACATTGTGACTCGCATGGCCCATCCCCTTGGGCTTGAGAGCCAGAACTTGTTTGAGGAGCCACCCGAGCTACTGGTTGTGGGCACAGAGGACCTGGATGCCACCTTTGTAGAGGTGGTGGTGGAAGCAGAGGAGAATGGTAAGTTACTGCACCTGTGGGGAGGGGGAGTTGTGTTTACACAGCTGCATGATAAAGGTTTCCGTTTGTTATCTAATTATGTTTTTTGTTTACTGTGTTGACAGGTGACCAGCGGAGGACAGAAGAGCAGCAGAACCCCCCCAGGACACAGCTCTATCGGATGGTAATGGTAGGCGCAGGAAGTAGGTGGGAAAGCACCATGGCAGGCCCACAGACTAGTAGGTGGGAATGGGGAGGAGGAGGAAGCCACCATGGTGAGACAGTGAGCTGGCAGTGGGTAGAAGCCAAAATGGCAACTGGGGTGTAGCCAAAATGATGGCTGGTGGAGGACACAAACAGCAGTGGCTGATTTTCTGTATTTTCTTCCCCTGCTCTAGTGATTGTGTGAGAACTGCATGTTGTTGAGATCTGCTGCAGCAATTGTCCCAGCAGCCACACAGGTCAGGTACTCATTCCTGCTTCCCTTTGGGTGAGTGGAGTGCTAAAAATTGGACAGGCGGGGGTCTGAAACATGGGCGAGAAGGTAAGTGAAGCGATCTGAATTAATGGCTTTCCTTGTTGCCTTGTTACAGGTGTTGCAGTGCAAAGGGTGTGGATGGAAGCTCCTGCTGCAAACACCCAGCAGAACCAGTACCTGTGGGTTCACAACCGGTGGCACAGGGAGGATTTGGCAAGGGAGCTGCTTGGGGAGACGACATGGCGGGCGGATAAGATCCGCAACGCCATTAACAGCATGGCCAGGGAGCAGAGGCAGCTGGTGTGGCAGAGTGCCATAGAATGCAAGACCTTTGCTGCTGAGGCCTGCCTGGACCACTGGCAGGAAGACTGGGACTGCCTTTGGCAGTAGTTTGAACAGCTGGACAGCATGATCAAGAAGACAAGCAAGGAGCTGAGTGAAATGTGGACATAAACACAAAGCAGATTGTCCCAGTCCGTTCAGTTCCAGAACTCTGCTCGAGCATGTTGCTGCCGTGATCATGAGCATCGTTGCTCAGGGGCAGGTGCCATTTCCTAACCTCCATTGGCTGTTCATGCCCCCCTACGTGGACCCCAACTACGCACTCTGGTTCACCCAGAAATCTACCCCCTAGGGAAAGCACCTGAGCCCTTTCCACACTTGCGCTCACTCCAGGGAACAATTCTGGACCAGGCACACCTTCTCTCCCCCCCCCCCCCCCCCCCCGACACCGAGCTTCCCCTCCCTGCTCCGGGGCCGGGCTCGGCGGCCCGCGGCGGAGTCCCCCCCCCCCCCCCCCCCATTCATTCCCGCATGCCTCCCATGAACATTCCTCACAGCTAATCCACAAGAGGATGTTCAGGAAAATGTCCAGTTCCATGGTTTGCCCTCATCCAGTCCCCCACAGCTTCAAGGCACTTGTTAAGCACCGAGACTGCCGGTCCTGGGTCTGATGAAAAAGAGAGGTAGAAAAAAAGAGGTAGAGCTGTGTGTCGTCAGCATACTGATGACACCACACGCCAAACCTCCTGACCACCTTGCCAAGCGGCTGCATATACACGTTGACCAGGAGAGGGGACAAAACAGAACCCTGTGGGACTCTACACAGGAGGTCTTGGTGTGATGAAAAATAATCACCGAGTACCACACACTAAGTTCTTCTGGCCAGGAAGAAGCGGAACCAGTCAAGAATCGTACCACCCACTCCTGCACGGTCCCACAGGCACATCACCAACATCTCACGATCAACGTTATCAAACGCCACTGACAGATCTATAGAATCAGCAGGGCTGAACGGCCTTGGTCTAATTCTTGGTGAAGATCGTCAACCAACACCACAAGCGTAGTCTCAGTGCCATATCCCGGGCGAAACCCCGACTGCGAGGGATCAAGAAAACAGATATGATCCAGATGCTCCTGTAGCTGCCGGGCCACTGCCCACTCAATAACCTTCCCTAAAAAGGGAAGGTTAGAGACGGCCCAAAACTGGCAAGGGAGTCAACGTCAAGCGATGGTCTCTTTAAGGCAGCCCAGAACCCTGCCCTCCCTAAGGGAGTCATTGACCACCCCCACCAGCAACGGCCCCATCATCTCCTGGCAGACGTTAACCAGCCAGGACGGGCAAGGGTCCAGTTCTCAACAGGTGGCCCTGACAGCCCCAAGAACATCTTCCGCATCAGCAGGGGTCATCAGCTGAAACTGATCCCACAAACAGGGACAAGGCGGGGCCTCCATAACTTCCAATTGCCCTACTGCAGAAAATGCAGCATCAAAACCATGGTGAATCCGAGCGATTTTTATCCGCAAAATCCACAAACAAGTCACAGCGGGCAGTAGAGGACTCCACTCCAAGGTGGAGGGAAGCTGGACTGACCAGCCCCCGCACCACCTGGAACAGTGCTACTGGATGGGATTTAGCGGATGCTATAAGGGCAGCAAAGAACTCTTTGCTGTTCGCATAGCAACGGCAGAGGCTCGTAAACTTGCTCTGTGCCACAACCTGTCGGCTTCAGCATGTGAGCGCCACCATCGCTCCAACCGCCTTCCCTCTTGCTTCAGCACCAGCAGCCCCTACGAAAACCAAGGAAGCCTGCAGTGCCGCCGCCTGGGAAGTGGATGCCTCTGAGCTATCTGATCAATGCCCTCCGTCAGCAAGACGTTCCACAGCTCGACGAGGCCAGCCATCCAGATCAGAGGTTATATCCCCCAAAGCCTCCTGGAACC
>QEPC01013264.1:85380-135874 GCA_003113815.1 Sphenodon punctatus
GTTGCCAGCAGCTGCCTAGATCAGCTCTCTTCCGACTGGAGCCAGAAGCACTAAGCGGGTGAACTAGGTGACCGATGGAGGCTGCCCTGGGAAATTGAAGCTGCAGCGCCGGGGGGGAAGGGAACCGCCAGACTACAGCAGCACAAGGCAAGGCTTCTTAAGGCGGCTGCTCGCACGGGGAGAATAGAGAGCAGTGGGAGTGGGTGGCTCGCCAGAAGGGGAAAAATATATAATGCAGTGGTGGAACCTGGCGGCCCTCGGCATAAAGCCAGCATCGCTCGGTGGGCGCTACGTGCCTGGGCTTGAGCCATTTCCCTCATCCCCTTTTCCTCAGTTTCTAGCCCTGGAGATTGTCCTTCAGCTGCATGTCTGATTTACCTGGAGTGCTTGACCTAGCGTTAGCCTAGTGCCTTCCTATGTTTACTTCCCCGGCGTGTGCCAGGATACACTCCTTCTTGATACCCGTTTCTCCTTGGCGTGCCCTTATTCCTTTCCCTTTGTATCCCCGGTCCCCCTCCTGGTTTGGTGGTTGTATTGCTGTGCTTCGTATCTCATAGTCATGCCTTAGTATTTTGTCTTGTAATATCCTGTATGCCCTGCTTACCCCCTGAACACTGTGTACATAATTATGTATTGCTATGTTTGTCCTTGAATGTTGTGTAGCCCTATGCCCTGTTTGCCTAGTTATTCCTGAGTATATGGTGATTTCACCTTGAACCCTTTCTTGTCTTTGCTGTCTAGTGTTCCATATCCCTGTCCTGCATTTCCACCCCCATTGTGTTGGTTACTTCTGTTTCCCCCTCTATGTTTTGTTGTCCCTCCTTATAGTTGTTTGGGTCTTCTGCCTCTTCCCTGCTTCTTAGTGTCTCTGGTAAGTGTCGGCTCTTGATGCTCATTCCCTCCTGGTAATTTATGTAGTAGGTGTGTTTCTGGCTGGCTCTCTCTCCTGTTACTATACTATTAGTATTCCTGACTTGGGTTATTAGTAGTGCTGGTTCCTCTTGTTGTATGCTTATCCTTCTCCAAGGCCCCTGCACCTGAGTTTGCTGTTCTCAGGACATCCTGGTGACCATTCCTGCCTCTTCCCTTGCTCTTGGACGTTGGGAAGGTCCTGGTAATGATCTTGGTCCTTAGCCTTAGAAAGTGGCCTCCACTAGATTCTGAGGGAACCTTTGGATCCTAGGCACGGGCCCAGGGTTTGATTCACTGTCTGAGGGTTAAGTCTGTATTTTTTTCAGTGACTTTGTCTGTTAATGCTCTTGATCTGATCATGTTCCTATTTACTGCTTGGTACTTATTCTCTTACTCTGTTGATTCCCTGGTACTAATCCTGACAGCACTGATTGTTGCTTCCCTAATACTAATCTTGTTTAGGCTTTGTTCCTGACAACAACATACAAAAACTGATTGCGTTTAAGTTCAATGTTCACTGTAAGCGCACAGTAAAGTATGTGATTTGCTCAATAAACTCAGCATTATGTGCATAGCAAAAGGTTCTCTTCAGCTGCCGAGTGCTGACAGGTATAAACCCAGGTATGAACCTCCATGGGTGGGTGGGGGTTAGCAGGTGCTGGATGCCTTCCAGAATCATGAAAGAAAGAGAGAAAGCTGGTGCAGCTTTTTTCCCATGGTTTTCCATGGCTCTGACTCATGACAAGGGGCAGGATACTGAGAACGGGCAGGGGGGAGCTGGTGGGTAGAGTGCAGCAGGGAAGAAAGCCTGTGCATGACTTGTCGCACTAAACTTATGAGTGGCGGGTGCCTGAATGCACAAATACAAGCAGGTGGCTGCCCGTTGAGTACGTTCTACGTGCTAAACATGTGAGGGGGGGATGCACTGAGTGAACCTGGACTCCTGGGGGCGGTCGTCTAATTTAACACCCAAAGGTGCAGAGTGCTGCCCTTACCAGAGCGGGGGAGGGAAGGGGGCAGAGGGGCTGGGGTGGCGTTTGCTGTAGTTTCATTGAGAGAACCAGGAAGCCAGGCTGGCGACTGAAACCTCTGGATGGCGTTCCACAGGCAGCAATTCTGTTTCAAATGCAACATTACAATCGGATCTGGAGTGGAGTTGTTCAAAGAAATTTTAGGGCTGGGTGATGGGGTGGAGAAGGAAGAGCTTTCTGATTAAAAAAAGCACATGATGGGAATGGGCCTGCGTCAGTGAAGAGAGATAGTGAAGGTGCTTGCCCACGTTACCCAAGTGTGGGAAACCTGTGTTTGCTAAACTCATGGTGGGGAAACAAAGGTGTAGCTCTGAAAGTGGGCACATGTTTGAAAGAGTCATCACCTGCGTCTCATGTTTTAAATCCCAGATGACAGGTCTGAATTTTGAGCCATCTCAAACCAGCTTGACCCTGTAGGAATCGAGGAAGAACTAACACTCCCACCTTGTCTGAAAGGGCCTGATGGCTTCCTGGACTAGAAAGTCGGCTCAAATGTATGAGACCCGGAAACCTGCAGGGTTTAGAGCTGCTCCAGAGAAACCAACAATGCTGTTGCCACCCCAGTTCGTACAGGCAGGGGTTGCCATGCACCTTTTTGGCTTACCCTGCACGGAGCACTCTGGATTTCTCAGCAGTGGTCTGCGAGTGACCATGAGTGGCCGTGTGGGTCATGGGAGCGCGCATTCATTCCCCCATGCCACCTTCAGATGGACGGTTGGATGAGTGGCTCCTGGGTGGCCATACAGGGTAGCATCTTGTTTAAAAACACCCTTGGTTATAGACTGTATCTTTCACACATGGGTAATTTGTTTTAATGTAGAGGTGTGGTCAGCAGCCTGACTTCATCCTTATAGTCTGCCTTTTCCAGAGCAGCACTTAGCAAAACCATCTGCCTTGACAGCAGCCACCTGTCGTGCAAGCTCGTGCAGGTTCAGTGCTGCATTCCAGTCTTCTCAATGGGTGGGGATACTTAAGACGCCCATGCAGGGCTGCACCTTGCAGGCACAAACACAGCAAGAAGAGCTGTTGGCTAGTTCATTAGGACCCTATATCTGGCTTCAAGTGCAAGATGCCAAAGAACAGGGACGCTCCCTGGAGCTGGTGCCAAGACTACGGAAGCAGCAGAGTTTTTTGAGAGGATACTGTGAACCTTCCCTGTCTGCCTCAGCTGGAAGCTGCTGGTAACAGTTAGGTGCTGGGAATTGGACACCTTTTGCTAAAAGGGCTGTTTGAGAACAGACTTCTTTTCTTGCCTGCCTTATCTGGCCTCTAGTCCTGGAGCAGCTATAGAGTGGGACGGTCCTAATGTCTTTACACACTTGAGCGAGCATAGACATGAACTTGACCAAGGATGTGGGGAGTTGAGTGAGAGCACCCATGCGCAGGGTGTCGCAGAGGGTTGCCCCTGTTTGCCTGGTAGCTGGTCACGCGGGGGTGTTTGTTGGTGAGTAGCTGCTGCCTCCTCATTTGAGTTCACCAGCTCCCACAGGAGTGCCTTGCAAAATGAGGCCTTGGGAAAGGCTGGGCATTCAGGCAATGTTCTGTGATGTATGTATGTTCTTAATTAGTTCTTAAAATTCTTAATATGTTTTACTTCCGTGTACCCTGCTTTCTTGCTGCCTCTTGTTCCGAGGCCAATTTGCCTTCTGTTAAGCTGGTCTCCTGTTTGCTGTTGCTGGAGTTATTAGCCAATGGCCATTCATGCTGGAATCTTCAGGAGCTGAATAAACTGTAAACTGGGCATGCGGACGCTTCCTGGAATTCCCTGGTTTACCTGTTGAAGTATGTGTCCTGGGCCCCATGTGTGTGCCCAGGACAGACCCAAGTTGCTCTGTGTAGGACAATTCATTCAGCTGCATGTGGGACTAGGTGGGACAAGCTCCTTTTGGACATTCTGCTTCATCCTTTGGGAAGGGTGTCAGCAGGTGGGGACCGGGTTTGCAAGTGGGGATTTGAACTGGAGACTTCAGCTCTGCATGAGCCTCTCTACCTGTTAAGCTAAAAAACCTGGTCTCTTAGCTGGGAGAGTAGCATGCTCATGAACCTGTGGGTGGTTACCATCCCACTAGAGGGGGCCTCTGGGGCTACACTAGGATGCTCCTGCAAGGGGCCTCCAGAGCCCTGTCACAGTGAATAGCCCCATTGCTCCCTCTGTGGGAGGGACTGGCTAAACCTGTGTCTGGGGATCTGGGTGTCTGTACTGTCCCTGAGTGAGTACTTGCTGTTGCTGTCTCCCTTCAGCTTGCAAGTGTGCCAGGTGCTGCTGTACTGTTATCTTCCATTCCTGCGTAGCAGGGATAGGTCATCCCAAGGTTGCTGCTTTGGGGCCCTGGCTCTGCTGTGGGACTTGCTATGGGCTCTCACTTCATTGTTGAGTAGTCACTTGCTGTTGTGGGACCTGGGTCTGTTCAGCAACTCTTTCACCAGGCAGCCACGCTGAGTTAGTCCAGTGGCTTCTGGGAGTCTGCTGCCTCCTCTGCTTCTTCCCCCATGGTGCTCTTGTTGTCTCTGGGCAGGTGCAGGGTAGCAGGCTCTCTTTGAGCTGTGGCTTTGGTCTGTGTTCAGAGGAGCTATTGGTTCACTCCTGCTGTGCTAGGGCGTGTGGGCCCCAGGCCTGTTGGACACGGAATCAGCTGCTGCCGCCCGTTGTGTGCAATGGGAAAATGTTTGCTTGGGCCGGAGTTGTTAACCCCAGAGAGTTTAGAGATCTCTGCTACCTGCTCAACATATGCAGCTGGGCTTCTGGTTGGGTGAAATGGGGCTCCCTGAAGGCTGGGGCATGGGAAATAGCATGAACATGTCACTCATTCTCTCTCTCTCTCCCCCCCCCCCCAAGCTCTGCATAGACTTGTGCAGGGAAATGCAAAAATAATGGCAGCAGACCCAATAATAACTTTCCCTGGGGAGTCTGGGCTGTCATGAGCTGCTCTCCTCCTGTTCTCTCACCTCTTTCCACGCTGAGTCTGTGACTGTCCAGGGCTGGGGTTAGGGGAGTAGGCACAGTGCTGCCTAAGGGAAGGGTTCAGATGGGTGACTGGGGGAGATAGGCAGGGCTTTAGAGAGTTCCAAGGATGAGGTGAGTTGACAGGGGATGCTTGGTACAGGGAATAGAAGGTTGTAGGCAGAGCTGGGGATCTGGTTGCCATCTCTCCTGGGGAAGAAGCCCAGACAGTGTTAATTTGCATATGTTGGTTTATATAAGTTTATGCATATTAAAAGGAACATTTCTATTTGGCTAATAAAAAAGATAGGGGCAGGGTACACAGTGTAGGCATGGGGTGCAAATGGAGGTAGGCAGCCCCATAGCCCATGTGGAGAGGGGCTCCCAGGGCAAAGGGTCAACTCTCTCACTGCATCCAAAACAGGAACTTCTCTTGGGCAGCTGAGTCTGGATAATGCTACACAGCTCCCCCTCCCTCCTCTAGCCCCTACAAAAGCAGGTAAAGCATAAGGTGCTAATTGTCAGACCCTGATAATTGTTGGCTTAACCCTGAGCCTGGAAATGATGCTTGAAACTTGGGATCAAACCCTGAGAGCTGGTAACCCTAGCTAGAGATTGATTGTACTCTCATGCCCAGCCTCCTCTGCCGGCTGTAGGCTCTAGGGAGGATGGCAGTCGCTGCTGGCTCTGGTACTGTTATCACTGTGTGACAGTATGGTGCTTTCCTGCTACTAATCAAGGCTGCACAGATGGGGATGGAGCAGGATGGCTTCAAGATGCTTGGAGACAAGGCCTATTTATAGCTGCTGTAGTGCAGGGCTGGAGAGGTGCCTCTTGATCACGTGTTGTGGGTTGAGGAGGCCCTGGCTGCATGGTTGGGGGCAGGAGTGTAAGGAGAGCCAGGCTGGGAGGAGGAAGAGCTCAAGCTGCCAGGACAAGTGGTATAAATGCCCAGGCAGGCATGGGAATGCCAGGGTACCAGGCAGGGTATGGCAGGTGCTCTAAAGGGCAGGAGCAGTTGATGGGGGTCAACAACATTGTGCAGGTACATGGAGGGGGTGGGAATTGGTGAGTGCTGGGGCTTGGTGTGCTGGGCTGGTAGACTGGCTCCCACTCATTGCTTCTTTCAGCTCTGCGCCATGTGTGGCCAACTGGTCACAGCGTGGGTGTAACACCCCCACCCCCTAAAAAACCCCAACAACACAAAACCAACAACCGAGGAGTGCCTTTTGGGCACTGTGATAATGGGACACTCTGTGCCTTCTGGGCCCACTTGCCTTGACATACAAGCTAGAAGGTGCTGGGTCTTGTGTGAAGCAGCTGTGTGGACATAGGGCAGGATTCCCTGTTGCTGGGTGCTTTAGTTGTTTTAGGCTCATCCCATGGGACTGATTTCTCCTGCAAATGCTCTGTGGTGGCCTCGGGATTACCTATAGGAAAGTCATGGTCCCCCCCGTCCCCCCCCGAAGCAGTCTTCCCTTGTGGAGATAGCAGCATTGCCTCCTACTGAGCTCCTGGGCAGGCAACTGTAACTGGTACAAACACAGGGCAGTCTGGTGGGGTGTGGCTGAGGGGGGGAGGTGGGCTCAGGTGGAGAATTGGTGCCAGTTTGGGCAGTTGCTTAATATAGATAAAGGTGGGTATGGAGTGTGGGGGTTTGCATTGGCTTGATTGTGCTGGGGTTACTGTCTTGTGTAGAGGAGATGGAGACAAAGTAGTTCAGATGAGATCTTTTATTGGCCCAACTGTAGTTGGGGAGATTATGCAAGCTTGCGGGCCCCATAGGGCCCTTCAGGCATGTAAGACGTTAGACATGGAGATGGAGCACATGCAGGACAGGTATACATGAAAAGAGGCAGTGACTTGGGTGGGTGTGGAAGTTCAAGCCCTCTTCAAAGTTATTTTTTCCTTGACTTTGCTATGTGGCATTTTCCCCTTAGGACAGCCTGGTACAAGTGGCACCAGTGCCTTCTGAGAACTGTCAAGAGGGAGATGGGACTTGAGATGAAAGTGCAGCCAGCTTGGCTTCTAGATCCCAGTAACTCTGGGGTTCCTGTGGGCTGAACACCTGGGTAGGCAGAGCTGGGCTTAAAGACTTCCTGCCTGTCAGAGTTTTGCTGTGTCCTTTCCAGTGAGTGGGAGTAGAATTAGGGGTGATCATTTCCTGTGGCTCCATCACACATGGCAGCTCCACCTGCTTATCCTGCTGCAGGCAACACCCAAGCTGACTCTGAGAGTTGTCGCCTGCTAGGGGTGCTGGCTTGGGCAATGTAACCCAGTTTTCTGCAGTGATGGTCTGTGCATTTGGTCTCTGAGCAGTGACATACCTTTTGAATCTGCTGTGGCTCCACTGTGACTCAAAGACATGCAGAGGGGTTTCCCCCAGCACTCTAAAGGCCCAGTGAGGTATGAGGCTCCTTACTTAAAGCTAGAGGCTTCCTGGCTGAATAGACTTGGGGTGCATGTTGGTTATGAGGCAGGTGGAACATGTCTGGAGGCAGCTGAAGCATTGCCAGGTCCAGGCACACCTGCAAGCAATCTGGCCAGGCTCTTGGCTTTGCTGTCTCAAATAGCAGTAACCCCAATAAAGTCTGGAACAGTGAAGCACTTCTGGGCATGACCATGGGGAGCCAATTTGCAGTTTGCCTATGTTGAGCTCTGCATTACGCTACCTGGCACTGGCAGCTCCAGTGCTTATAAGCAGGGACCAGAGTTGACTGCGTTGCTGTAATTTGCAGTCATTTTCGCAGAATCAGCCAATCCTTGCAGAATCAGCCAATCCTGACCATGACCCGAGGGTAAATAGGCCCCTGGGAGATGATTTGTGGGTGGGTGGGGTCTGAAGGCCCTATGTTTGGGGGAGGGAGGCGCTGAAATTCCAGAGGATTTGAGTTGTGTTTGATTAGCAAAGTTGTGATTCTATGTCAAACCTATTGCAAATTTGCTTCCCAGCGTGCATCGTTATGCAAATCAAGTTAATGATGCAAATTAATGCTCTCAGTGAATTTGCAGAATTTGACTTCACTGGTTGCAGAATTTAAGATTTTTTTGGTGCAGTCAACTTGGGTCCCTGCTTATAAGATGCCGATGGTGTGTGGCACTGTATTTCGTGGCTCACCGTGGGCAGGATTAGATGGCGCTGGGGTAAAATCACTGTGGGTCATGTGCATTAGTACTTCTGCCAGCAGCAGTGGCAGTGGGGAAGAGCATCTCTGAGAATGGTGGCAGAGCACAGAATCTCACCCCTTGTGGTGTTGGATGTAGGTGGGTGCAGTGCTCTACAGGAGGGGGCTCTGCTTTTGTGGAAGAGGGTAAATGCCAAGAGGCTGATCTTGGGCACAGCTAGTCTGGCCTCTTTGCTCATCCCGCTAGAATAATGGCACAGGTGCTCTGGCTGTGACTGTGTGTTCGCTGCTGAATGCTTGCCTGTTGTGCTCCGTATCCAAGCTGTGCTGATGGTTATTCCTTTCTCTTCCCAGGGCTGCCCCAGGACACGCTCCTCTTTGCAGAATTGGAATTTGCTCCCTGGGCCTGCTAAGAGATTAGCAGCTGCTTTGAGTTTGGAGTCGCACTGCAGTGCTGCAGAAGTGATTGGGCTGTGCTCCGCAATGGGGTTGTGGTGAGGAGGTCAGTCTCCTACCATGCACCCAGTGGGGAACGTAGATGGTGGCTTTTCCCGGTCCACAGTGCAGACACTTTCCCGCAGCCACTGCCGAAACATCAAGCAGAAGATCTCCCAGTGGGAGGGGAGGACAAGAGAGGGTTGTGGGGAGAAGCAAAAACTGAAGGACTTTGGGGTCAAATATGACCACGATGGTGACGCTGTAACTAAGGTACAGTCTGAGGTGCTCGCCCATGGCAGGAAGGCTTTGGGGCAGACAAACGCTAAGAACCTGGGTCTGGATTTCCGGGAAAACGCTCAGCTCGAGACTCCAAGCAAGGACAAAGGGAAGAGTAATGGAGATGCTGGCACCTCTGGGACCTTTGGGACTGAGCCACATCCAAATGGCATTATCTCTGAGGCTGAGGAGAATGGGAAGTGGCAAGAGGAAACTCTGCCCTTGGGGAACTTCTACACCTCACGTGGGCTGTGGAAGCAGATCGAGGCCTTTCCTGCTGACAAAGTCCTGGCTATGGCCTTGGACCTAAAAAAGAACCGGGAGAGCTGTGGCTCAGTAGAGAGGGTGCTGACGGTGGTGCCAGAAAAGAGCGTGGAGAACATTTATTCCGATGCTGAGGAGCAGCAGGAACAGCCAGCCATCAACCCGGTGCCCAAACCACGCAGGACCTTTCGCTACCTGTCTGAGATGGGCTGCGCTGATGCCAGCCACCCTGGGGAGAAGCCACAAAGGAATCTCTGTAATGGCTCCCTGGCGCCTGCCTTCCACAATCCTGAACAGAAAGTGACCAGCAGAATAATTCGGGGCAGATCCAAGAGGTGGGTCAAGCTGATCTCTATTGTATGTATGGCGTTCCTGCTCCATTGGTACTGTCCCCTGTAGGTGGCAGCTTGCTGCGCTGCAAGCACATGTGCTTCTCCCATTACAGAATGGGGAATTACCCACTTTGCCCAAGCTTGGCTTGAATTGCACGCCAGGGACCGCTCCGTCAGTGGGCGGGTGAACATTCATGGCAGCAGATCAATATTTCTGGAGAAAGTTTTTGAAAATTGTTTTGCTGAGATTGTAATGGGAACATTTTTGAGGGGGCAGGGGGCATTGACATTTTGCATTAGTTTGAAAACCCAAAATCTTAGATGCAGGCAACTTTTTTGATTTCTTCTGGGGAAAATATGCAATTTTAGCTTGGCAATAAAAAAAAAAATATCAAATTACTTTAGAGACATGGTTGGAAAAAAGACAACTGATTCGGGTTTTTTCCAATTTAGAAAATGCCTAATCCCAGCTAACGTTTGTGTGGTAAGTCTCGCACTCACCAGCTCCCCACGTGGCCCTACTTTATAAGTGCACCTACCCCAGTCGTTATGCAGTACAGCGATTTGTGTGCCAGCCTTCCCAGCACTGCCTCAAGTAAGAACAGGCTAGCAAGACCAAAGCAAACCCCATCACAAAGCACCAAAACCCTGGTTTAGCAGTGGTGTGCTTTCTGTTGTGCTGCTGTGACACGCTTGCTGCCTGTTCCCAACCAGTAAGTACACTTGGCCATGTAGCCACGCTCCCTGGACTGTGGGCCATCTTCTCTAGGTTACAGGGCATTGGTTGATATTGCTGCATGCTTCAGACTGGATTCAGAATGAGGGGTCCTTCCTGTTTCCTGTGTGAACTGGGCTGGGCACTTGGATTTGGGGCTCCAAGTTGCAGCACAGTAACTGTCTGGATCACTTGCATACACTCTGCTGTAGTTCTGTTGGGGTCCTGAGAGAAGGCAGTGTGTATATGTATATATAAAAATGTGTCTCTCTAAAGATCTCTCTCACACACACACTCACACACCACCCTGTCTAGTTCTACATCCTCTTTAATGTTAGTGCTTTACAGCTTCCAGTATGTTTCATGGTGAGAAATGTTCCCAGCATGAAGACTCCCTGGCATGAATCTCCTTCAATTCTGACGTGGTGGCTGTTGGGTTTTTTTATACCATGATTGGCTTTTGGCGCACAGCCCCTTGTGATTGCAGTCTTAGTTGTTCCTGGTCAGGCTCCAAGTCCTTGTTCCAGGAACCTCCTAAAGCAGAAGCAGGGGATGCAGAATAACTCCAGGTGCCATCTGGGGCAATGGCTCTCCTTTGAGATGGGTCCTGGGCAGACACCTGAGGTAACTGCTGCACAGTTGAGAGAGCTGGCCGGTGCTCTGCTGTCAGTGCAATGGTGCCTTTCTGGACAGTGCTGTGGGTTCTCAGTCTCTGCTGTGGAGGCTCCAGTGCTGGAGGCTTCTGGGAAGCACATGGTAGGAGAGTGTTTCCTCTGCCCTGGGGAATCTGTTCATGGCCAGGAGCCCACAGCCTTGCTTTAATGCCCCAAGAGCCCTTTGAGGGAAACAACCGTTAGAGTTGAGAAGAAATTGTCTTTGTTTGTTTTGAAAAGTAGCCTTTCTCCTGAAAAATCCTTTGTTCTGACTAAACATTTCAACTCAACTCATTATTTGTTTGGCCCATAGGTCATAACAAAACATTATTATAACAAAGACAATCCAAACCAATTTTTCAAAATAATTCATCTGAGTTTTTAAAAACGTTTCTGCTTTGTTTTTGTCTTTTAGTAACCAAAATATATTGAAAATAAGAACAAAATATTCAAAACCCTAAATGTTTCCATATTGAAAAGCTTTCTCAGGAAAAGTCCTGGTTTTTGTTGTGTTAAATTTTTTTCCTCAATTTCAACTGTCCCCAATTCCTGTGATTGTCTTGAGCCCAGCCAGTCACCAGCAGGGCACATGGGTTGGCTCTGGGTGGGGAAGCAGGGCAGGCCCTGGCATGTTCCTACCTCTGTCGGACTTAAAAGTGATTAGCGCTCTGCTTGCAGGAAATCCTTTGAGTTCGAGGATGTCCAGGCCTTCCGGAGCCACATGGCAGCTGCGGAGTCCCACAAGTTCCATGAGGAGCTGAATGGCACCATGGTATCCCGCCTCTACTGCACGCAGTCTGAAGACAACCTCTACGAGGACATTATCTGTACGTGCCTGTGTTTAGCAAGAGGGCTTGCCTAGTTTGGATGTTCCTATGGGTGGTGGTAGTTTGGGCTGGGAGAGAATCGGACCTCCTTCAGCTTTTTGTCAGTGGGCTTTTGTGGCACCCTAAGCAGGATGAAACGTAATTCCTTGGGACCCCATCACCACCATAGTACCTCATAGGCTTCAGTGCATTTATCCTTTCAGCCCAGCTGGTGGCACAATAAGGCTAGTATCCCTATGGTACAGGGTGGGAATCGAGATCCAAGAAGACTGAGTGACTTGTCCAAGGTCACACAAGGAGTTTGATGGAGCAGAGAACTGAACCCAGCTCTCCCAAATTGCAGGCTAGTGCAATAACCACTGGGCCACCCTTTCTCTCCCTTTCCTTTGTATGTTTAAACCTTAAACCCCACAGCATGCACTCTCAATCCTGGCAGACTAAATCGAGTGTGTGTTATAGGAGGGAGCTAATGTCCAGGACACAGTAGCCAGCAGAAGGCAGGTGTGGCTTACTATGGTCCATAAGCAGGATTCCTGTGCTGGTTGACACTCTGTGGGGGCCCTGCAGTCCATCTTGCTGCATTGCTGTTTTGGCTTACCTACCTACGAGCTCACTGCAGATACTTGACATCTGTGCACTGGACTCCTGTTCTGGTGAGGGGGTGGATGTTCTGTTATCTGTTTCATGAGCCTCCTGCCCTCCAGATCCTGTTAAGGAGAATCTGTATGAAGATGTCAAAGTGCTGCCTCTACCGCTGTGGAGGGTCCCATCTGCCTGGAAGCTGCCACCTCCCAGGAACACCTTTAAACCGCCCAAGGTGAGAGGCATGTCTGTGCTCAGCATCCCTAGACAACACCTGGTGCCACCTCTGCTCTATAGAGATCGGGATCTGCCATGCAGGAATCCCTGGGAACTAGAATAACTCATCAGACTTGGTAGGTTGCGGCTCTTCAGTTTGGAGAAGAGATGACTGAGAGGAGATATGATAGAGGTCTATAAAATCATGAGTGGTATGGAACTAATAAACAAGGAGCAGTTATTTACTCTCTCGGCTAGTACTAGAACTAGGGGACACTCCATGAAACTCATGGGTGGCAAGTTTAAAACAAATAAGAGAATATTTTTTCACTCCGCGTATAATTGCGTTGTGGAATCTACTGCCAGANGCCTTCCTGGAGGTCCCCCGTGTTAAGCGGGGGGCCACGATGGAGAGGGCATTCTCGGTGGTAGGGCCGCGGCTTTGGAACTCCCTTCCGGAGGAAGCTCGCCTGGCTCCTAGCCTATTAACATTCCGGCGTAGTTGTAAGACCTGGCTGTTCGCCCAGGCCTTTGGGAGGGAGGGGTAGGGGAATGTTTTAGTTCCCCCACCTATTTATATTTATGTTGGTTTTTTGCCCTGTTTTAATATTTTAATATGATGGTGAATTAAAATTTTTTAAAAATGTTATTGTATGTTTTAATGTTGTGAGCCGCCCCAAGCTGCATGGCAGGAGGGGCAGGATAGAAATTTATAAATAAATAAATTAGCAGCTATTAGCCAGACAGGATCAGGGAACATGATGGGAGTTGGGGGAAAACGGGGAATGGATCCCCCATTGTGACCTGTTGAGTGCTTCTCCCAAGCCACCATGGTTGGCCACTGTCGGAGACAGCATGCTGGGCTAGATGGACCATTGGTCTGACCCAGTATGGCTCTTACGTTTTTATCCTAGGCAGAGAGGGGGTGCTGGATGCTTTTGCTTGTGGCTTTAACAGAGCATGCAGATCTCATGATGAGATCTGGCTCCTGGGTGACGATGCTGTTCCACTGGGGATTTCTCTACTTGGTGCAGCCCAAAAGGTTGCTCCTCTCTTCTCCACTGGAGGCAATCCCCACCATCAGCAATAAGTAACCGTGGCTTGGAGATCATTCATGCGGACAGGAATCCTGCAGTTCCAAGTTTCCAGCGGGAATAGTCTTTGACCCCTGCCTGATTTTGAGCTTTGTTGCATGATCTGTCCCACTCTAAGGCCTTGGTAGCTTGAGCCATCCTCCCAAGGGCAGCCAGCGCAGTCTGGGCATGTGTGACAGCTGGGGATAAGGGGTGACTGAGAAACTGCAACTGCCTTGCTCCTAGTAAATTACATAAGGCATTTGGTTCCTACAAGCGTGTCTCTAGTGTTTGGTAGGTTCCAGCTGCAAGGTGTTTCTTGAGTACTGGCTTGGTTTGGGGTGTGTGGGGGGAACAGCTTATTTTGCAACTGCAACTCCCACCTTGGGCTCCTGTTTAGCTGGGAGTGTGGAAGCAGCAGTTGGATGGCTGTTTCGCTGCAGTTCCTGGTAGTCCATTACGGCCCAGGACCCTGTTGCTCTGAGTGCGACACAAATGAGGAGGCCTTTTTTGGTGGTTGCTGAGCCCATCTCTCCAGCCAGTGGCTGGCTTTTCGCCTCGTCAAGTCTGAAAGGTTCAGATCTTGTTAATCCTGCCTCAGTGTGGTGGGGGTGGGAGGTTGGGCTTGATGAACCTTGAATTCTCTTCTGTCCCTCGGAATTGGATTTTTGGAAGGTTCAAACTCTGCCCCAGCCATCATTCATTTCCCTCGCTTCTCCTTTCCCCAGCTCCCCCCAAAGCCGCCTTTTCTCCATCGCAAGACCCTGGAGCTGAAGAATGCCCGGGCCTGCCTGCGTGGGAAGCTGGGCAAGGACACGACGCTGCCTGTCACGCTGACTGAGTGGAAGCTCTTCCGGGCAGGCGAGGTTGGAAACAGGAAGAGGAAGTGTCTTCCCCGGGTGAGGATCTGGTTTTTTCCATGTGGCATTTAGGCATAATTACAGGGGTGTGGGGTGTGGTGTGTGAACCCCCCCAATTGCTAGAGTGGGAGGGACATACATGACTCTGAAATTACTCTGTGCTGTCAATCTTGTCAGGGCCCCAGCACTTTGGAGGAACACTTTCTGGATTGGGTTTCCTGAGCAATCCAAGCACTTGGCTGCTCTCTTAGCCCACTGGCATTCAAGTCTCCCATCTTGGAGAGGGGCAGAGCATCTCCGTTTTCCCCCAAAGGTGGGATGCTCAAATGCTGGATGCTGCTAGCTGCTCTAGGTAGGAGGGAAGGAGTGGCCATGGGGGTGGGGAGTGGAACATACTGTGGCTGAACATGCAAGTAAGGGCAGGAGGGGGTGGGCCTAATGTGAAGGAAAGAGGATAAGAGATTTTACATGCCCGCTCAGGGCATAGGACTTCTGGAGGTTGGGGGTGGATTCAGCACCCCACTGAAAAAAAAACCTAGTTCAGAATTGCTCCTAAATGCAAGTGGAGTAGCTCTGGCATTTGCTCATGTAGCTCTGGAGGGGAGAGAAAAGCAGGCCAAGCTAGCTGATGCCCATGTTGTCGAAGGAGTAGCTACAGGTCAAGGAGGACTTGCTCAGGGTCACTCAGGGTTGGGAGCAGAGTGAGGGATATAGAGCCAAGGAGTCCTGATGCCCGGTCTCTGCATGGTTGTGACTGTGCCCTTAGCACTCCAGCGCAGAACCACTGCAGCCCTAGCTTCCTAGCGCTGAGCAAGAACATGGTAGAGACATGAGGCTGGCTCAGGATGATGCTCTCTCCTTATGGTGTGGGATTGTGCCAAAGAGACTTGGAGTATTGTGTGGACTATCTGACAAAAGTTGTATAAATGGGGTTAATTCCTTTGTGCTCAGGGGCTGATTTTTAGCCCTGGGTTAGTTAACACATTCAGTTCCTGTGTAGGCACTTTGAATGTGCGTTGAATGCACCTTTTCCAAGTTTAAAGTTAACCCTCTGAAATGGGTTTAAGTACAACAGATTAAGAGTGTCCTGAACTTTTCAATTTGCTTCCTTGTTAGCCTGGATTAAGCTAACCTGTGTAGAAAAGCGCTCAGGACAAACAAGTAGGCAGAGGCCTGGGGAAAATTTGGACATGGAGGTAGATAACTAGGCAATTCTACTCCGTTTGCACTGTTCCCGTTAATATCCCTCCTGATTGTTGCTCTCAGGACAAAGGCTTTTGGTGTTTGCTGAGGCTCATGGTGACCCCTGGGGCGGTCCCTGCCTGGGCTTGTGCAGCTTGGCAGCCCTGTGGTGCTGTGGCTCGTATTCATGAGTTGACTCTTAACCCACCACCCCTAGCTGTCTTATGCTTTAAATCTGCTGAGCAGCTTCTTGGGAATGAGCCTGTTTCATAAGACTTGGATCCAGGTCTCTTGATGTGTTTCATGCTGCTCCCTCCCACTGGTAAATAAGGGAGATGTGTGCATCAGTAGTCGGTCAGAGAGGCAAGAAAAGAGGCTTTGTGCTGCCTGCGCGTTGGAGGACTTGGACTCCGTTCCAGTTCCTGCCTGTGCATCAACTTGGCAGCATCCCAAAAGTCTGTATTATTGGAGCGCTCTAATAGTTAAGATGTGTTGCACTCTACATTATACACCCCCAACATTCTATTTGCTATAAAATCGCATGATTAAAGTTAGGATAGTGACATTTGTAGTGGAGGATTACTGGGGTATGCGGTTCATGCTTTGCAAATGCCAGCCAAATTGGCTGAATAACAGCTGAGAGATTGTAGTTTGAAAACTGCACTTTGAAGCCTGTTTTTTTCAAAAGTTAGTCCATCTCGATCTTGGAAGGGTAAAGGGATTTTGTGTTGGTTGGGAGGAGGTGTAAGCCTTTTAGAAAATTCAAGGAGGCTGCCAGGGGTTGCCTTCTGGTTTTACTTTTTTGTAAATCTGGTTAGTAGTTCTTCAGTTATTATGACCTCTTGAAAATTCAGTGTTGGCCCATGGAGACCATTCTGAGTATGGAGTGCTTGCGAACATTCTATGTGTAATGCAGATACTGTTTAAAAGCAAACAGTCTTGAATATTGGGGACTACAACTCCCAGCAGGCACTGCTTACTAGAGCCTGTCAGTGCTGGGGAAAGAGGGAACTGCACTTTCCAGGGGGCAGTGTGAGTGACCGGTCAGCCATGTTCAGAGCTGATCTGGTGGGGAGAAGAGGAGAGCAGGCCTGTGAAAGGGAGAGACTCGCTGAAGGTCATCCTGATCTGATTCTGCACAGCAAGCCAGGGACGCTGAGATGGCTAAAAAGAGCTAGCAAACGTTGCAGTGATGATTGGTGTGGCTGACCTTGCCCCCTAAACCCACCCAGCGCGCATGAATTTCAGTTAGTCCTTCCCCCTCCAAAAACGTGGGGTGTCTGGGCTGCAGCTCCAATGGGGCGCACCATTGGAGGAACATGGCTGGGGCCGGAGTGCTGGAGTTTGCCTGGGATGGTCCCAGGTGCAGGAAGAGGACAGAGGTTTATCCCAGAGACAGGAGGTTACAGGTGGGATGGAATCAATCTTTTCAGTGCTTCTCCCTCCAACTTTCCCAACCCCACTAAGGAATGAGGGGTAAGTGGGTGCTCTGGGATGATAGTGGGTGTTGTACAGGCAGGGGGCAGGAAGGTGGTGGGGTCCTGTGCAGAGCAGCCCTGTGAGGCAGAGTGGCAAGTGTAGTCCTCTTGGGAGGACTCTTAAGAGCGAGCCTCAGCCCAGGGAGGGACATCCTATGGGGGAGCTGGGAGGGAGGGAGCATACACGGAGGGGGGAGGCCATTAAGGGGAGAGAGTAGGGGCAGAGCCTCTGTAAATAGCTTCCACAGTGGAAGCTATGCACAGGGGGATCACTTTACAGGGAGCAGCTTTATTGGGGATGCAGAATATGGAACCCAGTACAGGGGGAGGTCTGTAGAGTAGGCAGGGTTGTGCAAGAAAGGGAGCCCTGTCCAAGGGGGGGGCAGGGGGGAGTAAAGTGGGGGAGTCTTGTAGAGACAGAGAGCTTTAGAATAATGACCATAATTGTGCTGGGAGAGAGCCCTGGACATAAGAGAACTGAGTGAGGGAGTTTTGTACAGGGGGAGAGCTGTAGGATGGGCAGCATTTATGCAGGTGGAGAGTCCTGTACATGGGTACAAGGAGTGAACTAGCTAGGGGGTCCTGTACAGGGGGCGGTCCTTATAGAAAGCAGACTGGCCAGTGTTGCACAAGGAAAAGAGCTCTGACAGTGGGGGGTAGAGTGGAAGACCCATGCACTAGAGAGATCATGGAGAGCATTTTTTGGAAGTTTGCAATGCTTAAACCAAACCAAAGTTATTTTGTATTCTTAGTAAAACAGGGAGGTACTAGTAAAAATCCAGCTTTACCTTGCTTGCTATTTGAAGGAAGTAACCTTCTAAACTGAAGGGAACAGCTCTTCCACCTTAGCCTCCTCTAAACCCTGCTCCCATAGTGGTTATGCTGCCCGATATTCTGCTGCGCCAGCAGGACAAATTTCCTCCGTTGTATTGTATTTAATAAAAAACTTGGATATTCCATAATAAAAAAAACTCCTGTTTAAGGCTCTTGCAAATTTAATCATGCACTAAAAAGCATGGAAATTGCAAGTTCAGTCTCCTGCCTTACTTCCGTGCCATGGTAGCAGTAAAGACATCGTATAGTCTCTCACATTGTGCTTACTTACAAACTTAGGCTTCATGCACCCACACTTCGCATTCGTCTTTCAGTCCCAATCCTCTTTCTCTTTGCAGGTTGGGGGCAACACTGTAGCTGAGTACAGAAGGGCATGAGCTAGCCCCTCCTTTCCCTCTATTCTCCCCAACCGACATGGAAGGCTAGGACAGCTGACTTAAGGGCTCACAACCATCCCTCTTATCCACTAGTCTCCGCTGCCCTCCCAGAGCACAGTGAAGCGGCATAGTCGTATACAAATGTTTCATTAAAACTAAGTTGGGTATGCATTGAAATTAATAAAATGAAATGGCCATTGGAAGGAATGGAGGCAACGACAGTGCCAGTTTCTAAATAAATAGTATTGTCATTCCAATATCCAGTTAAGTGACTGTGAAATTATACAACACAGTTGCATCTTTGGGAGTACATAGGGAAGGCAAGAGGGTGTGAAATTATGAGAAAGGCACCAGATGCAGTAAGTGGAATGGTTGGAATGACAGGGAAAAATACAGTGTGCAGGATTGAGTAAGTGGGGTGAAATGACAGGAGTAATTAGAAACGGTTACAATAACAAGGTTCTGAGTAAAATAACAGATTCAGAAGACTGATGGGATACCAGGGGGAGCAGTCCGATCGCTTTACTCACTTACCATAGCTGACTCCTTATCCTTTGACTCCCAATAGCCTCCCTTCCTCCCTGTTGTTCCATTTCCTCGCCTGTTTTTTCCCCCCATCGTTCCACGTGCACACTTCTGTTCCATATAACTCATACAGACAAACATTGTATTTCCCTGGACTTTTGAGTTCTCTGAGTGGAGTGGGGGCTACAGGGTTAGAGGGGCGACTTGGACCCAGGACTCCTGGGTTGTCTGTTACAAGGTTGAGAGCAGGGGAGAGGAGAACCGGTTCGGAACCAGGACTCTTGAGTTGCCTGTGAAGGGAGTGCAGCCTACTGGATTAGAGTGGGGTGGAGAGGCTGGAAGCCAGGAGTCCTGAGTTCTCTGTTACAGGGCTGGGACCAAGTAAATTAGAGGGGGAGAAGGGGTGGGAGCCAGAACTTCTAAGTTCTCTCTTTCTTAAAGAGGAAACTGAAGGGGTGAGGGGACAGGAGGGCGTGATCTGGCCCCAGCTTTAGTGTTGCCCCTAACCTGCGAAGAGCATTGGGGCTGAAAGACAAAGGCAATGTGGATGCATGGAGCCTAAGTTGTAAGTGAGTACAATATATGAGACTGTACAATGTCTTTACTGCTAACATGGCACAGACGTTAAGGCAGGAGACTTAACTTGCAATTTCCATGCTTTTTAGTGCATGATTGAATTTGCAAGAGCCTGAACTCATCTTGTAAACTGGAGGTTTTTTATTATGGAATTAATTTAAACACACATTTTTTATTTTATTTATGTAAAATGTATATCCCACCCCTCCTGCCCACAGGGCAGCCTGGGGCGGCGAACAATAGTCAATAAAACAATTTTTTTTTAAAAAAACAACTTAAAAATACAACATGCGGGGAAACACCCCCCCACCCCTCGCCAAAAGCCTGACGGAACAGCCAGGTCTTACTTACACGCCGAAATAGCAGGAGAGTGGGAGCCAACCACATGCACACATCAGTATCCCAGAGCGCTTCAGCAACCTCATAATAATGAAGCGTGATGTGGATGGTGAAGGAGAAGCCATCGCTGCTGCTGCTGAAGGAGGTGGTATTGTTTGGTGGTAATGGGACTCCACAGATCTGACTCCAGCTAGATCGAAGCTCCTTGCCCTGGCTCACTCCCAGAGTTTCTGGGTGTCTTGCTCTTTCTGCAAGATGGGGATGATGATGCCCTGCTTGCCAGCGGTTGGTGTGGTTGAGTGAGCAGCCTGGCTTGCTGTTAATACTGGCATTTCTGGCACCCGATAAGCAGCAGGTCAGGATGCTGTGGGGAATGATGACGTCTAAACAGTGCACATCCTTTCTTGGATAAGTTGATCCTTATCAAACCCCCAAACTGTTGCTGGTGAATCTATGGGTAGCAGAGTTGGGTCTGGCCAGATTTAGAAGCTGCTTGCCAGGCCTTGTAAGTAACGAAAGATGGAAACCAGATTTATTGTCAAAAGAACACCTCTTCATACTTAAATCCTCTTACATCTGCATGAGTGGCCAGCCCTGAGTGTCTCCTCCAATGGTATGCACTCAGTCCGAAGCCCTCATCGTGGCTACAAAGCCAAATCTATGTCCGCTGCCAAATTTAAAGGCACAGATGTAACACACTATGTATGTCCATCTATCTTCAAAACCTCTATACCATAGGTCAGTCTTGAATATTTGTGCATTCTTTCCTTATCAAGGCAGCTCATCCCTTATGCCAACCATGATAATATTTCTGTTTTTCTGCATTCTATCCTTATTTCAAGGGGTGTGCGGCCCTCCTATGTCTAAGTTGTGNGTGACACTACTACTACTTATAATTTCTATAGCGCTACTAGGGGTACGCAGCACTTTACCGTCACAGATTTTCGAAGATGGGTCCCTGCCCAGTTGGCTTACAATAAGATGGACGAGGATGATGGGAACAAAGGGACAGACACGCACACATTCCCATTTTACAGATGAGTAACTGAAGCTGAGAGGCTGTGACTTGCCCAAAGCCACCCAGTGAGTTTATGGCTAGGACAGGATTTGAAACCTGGCTTCCCAGGTCCAAGTCCACCACCTTATCCACTACACCACACTGGCTCCTTGGGCCAGTCACAGTACTCTCTCAGCCTAACCTACTTCACAGGGATGTTGTGAGGATTAAAAGTTGTGTTCTATGTAAAGTGCTCTGAATGCCATGGCAGGGGGGCTTATATAAAAATAAAAATTATGATCATTAGTAAGGCTTTGAAAGCTGCTCTCCAGTCATTTTGCCCAACTGGTTGCTTCAGAGGGAGACCTCTCTTAGTTGCCATGCTGTGTCAGACAGGTTTGATGGCTCCTGCCTGTGATGTGCTGTCCATGCTAATCTCTGCTTCTCTCTTTGTGTTTCAGCTTGTGTTGAAGATCCAGGAGATCTTTGATTCCAAACGGGGGAAGAAGAAGGTGAAGTTACTTCCTCACTCGAGCAAAGATGCTCCACCAGCCAAAGGTACAGACTTTATGTAGCCTGGTATCGAATGTTTGCAGGGATGCATCTAACTGTTGGCGTGATGTGGACTGAATATTACAGTTGTTTCGTAGGACTAATGTACAAGCAGGGTTTGCGCTGTTATGGATACAGTTCTACAGAGAGAACTTGCTGTTGGAAGAGCTGGTTCTGGGAACTCTCTCTGCTGTGTGTAGGGTGTGGTGGGGAGCTATATCGCACTCATTACTGATGTAGCTTTGCTTGCACAAAGACAATGTGATGACCGTACTCGAGAATAGGCTGTTCTTCTCCCCGCACCCAAAGTTGCTGAGTCCTAGTATCTCCTGCTCAGCTCCTGGGGTGGCTTCTAGGTACTTAGAATTAGGTTGGGAGTGTCTGATCCAAGTTTAATACAATTACTTCCTCCTGTTGGGGGTCCCCTCCCTGGATAGTTAGGTGTACAGCTGTCTGTAGGGTTGCCCTGTTACTGTGCTGTTTTGGGTTCTGAAGCCTCTGTAGATTCCTAGCAATACAGTGTGTTCGTATGTAATGAATATGCTGCAAAGCAGTTATTGGCTCATGAAGTGGGGTTAAAACCCCACTCTGGATCTGACCTGAGTTTAGATAATTGTACTGTCATACTTTTCAGCAGTAACTGCTTTTGCTGGGTGGGTCTCGGAACATTGAAAGGCTGCTACTTCTACACCCACCTTCCCTTCCTCTCAGCTGACCAGTTCTGACAAAAACGGTTTTTCGTTTCAGGTGAAACCAGCGGGTATGAAAGTGAACCGGAGAACCTGTCGAAAAGTGAGTGACTGAATCACTGGGGTTGGGCCTATTCCGAGGACATAATTGCTGCTGTCAGGGTGTTCACCCGCTGCTGGGAAGGGCCGGAATGCTCACAGACTCTGCACTAGTGCAGAGCGAGGGCTTCGAGGACTTGGGGCTGTTTGTGTGAAACCTGCAGTGGGATTTTTGCTGTTACATGTCGCTGAGTGGTCTGTGAATATTTAGGGATTGGAAAGACGGCGTCTGCCTGCTGGGCTCGCATTCTGTGTATCCCAGGGTACAGCAGCCTGTACCTATGTGGAGTCAGTTGTTGGGGGAGGGGGCAGGTGAGTGAATTCCTCTTAGTGTCCTGAGTAGGTTCTCTCCTTGGTGCATCCTTGACTCTTGACACTGAGCTCCCTGGGCATCATTGGCACTGGACAGCAGACTTCCCCTTGCTGCAGCTGCTACCCTGTCTGGTGTTTGTGCCTGCAATATTGTGACAAACCCTTTCCTGGAGGTGGTATTGTTTGGTGGTAATCGGACTCCACAGATCTGACTCCAGCTAGATCGAAGCTCCTTGCCCTGGCTCACTCCCAGAGTTTCTGGGTGTCTTGCTCTTTCTGCAAGATGGGGATGATGATGCCCTGCTTGCCAGCGGTTGGTGTGGTTGAGTGAGCAGCCTGGCTTGCTGTTAATACTGGCATTTCTGGCACCCGATAAGCAGCAGGTCAGGATGCTGTGGGGAATGATGACGTCTAAACAGTGCACATCCTTTCTTGGATAAGTTGATCCTTATCAAACCCCCAAACTGTTGCTGGTGAATCTATGGGTAGCAGAGTTGGGTCTGGCCAGATTTAGAAGCTGCTTGCCAGGCTTTGTAAGTAACGAAAGATGGAAACCAGATTTATTGTCAAAAGAACACCTCTTCATACTTAAATCCTCTTACATCTGCATGAGTGGCCAGCCCTGAGTGTCTCCTCCAATGGTATGCACTCAGTCCGAAGCCCTCATCGTGGCTACAAAGCCAAATCTATGTCCGCTGCCAAATTTAAAGGCACAGATGTAACACACGATGTATGTCCATCTATCTTCAAAACCTCTATACCATAGGTCAGTCTTGAATATTTGTGCATTCTTTCCTTATCAAGGCAGCTTATCCCTTATGCCAACCATGATAATATTTCTGTTTTTCTGCATTCTACCCTTATTTCAAGGGGTGTGCGGCCCTCCTATGTCTAAGTTGTGCGTGGCTGGTACTTTTACTAGCACCTTATGCAAACAATTGGCTTGAGCAAGCAGATCCAAGTTTATCTAAATACCGTCTGTGCATTAGCCTGATTTTTTTTCCTTTTTTAGTGCTTGAATTCTTTTCCTTGCAGTCTGTGCTTTTTTTTTCAGTGACCAGATTCAGGCTTTGAGCTACAACATGGGAACTAGTATTTACACAGGAGACATGTGTTGCTCTGCCTCCTTGAACCTGAGATTGACCAAGATTGCTAAAGAGACATGGAACAAACCAGGAAGGTGTGTTCATCCCAAACAGAGAAGTGCACCCTTTCCAGCATTAAAAGAAAGATCACTGCCCATGAATTCTGCCTGGGATCAACGGCAAGACCAGGAATGCTCCAAGGGGGGGGAGAGGGGCAGGAGGAAGTGCATGCAAGAAACCCAGCACTTCCCATACAGGGGCAGATCTCCCTTAACATCACACTGACCTCTGCATGGGCTTATCCCTGCAACAGGAAATCGGGGTGGCAGCTCAGAAATAAACCAAGCCTGTCTTTTACTTGATGCATTGAGGTGGGGGTGGGGTCAGGAGGAGGTTGTGAACAGGCTCACCTGATGAATGTCTTTGTCGCCACAAATAAGGCACGTAAACAGCCAGGCCCCACCCTGTTGCCTTTGTTGGATGCATTTACTGGATTCTTAAAACCGAGCAAGAAAGAACTTGGCCTCCCTACTTTGTTTAAAATAGTAAATAGCCCTGCTGGTAAAAGAGGCTTTGGCAGGCTGAGACATGTAGAGGCAAGCAGCTCTCTCCCAGCCTGCCTGTGGTGTAAGATGTTTGGCATGAGCAGGGTTACATTCATGGCCAGTAGGGGTGAGAATTCTGGTTTTAACCTAAACAGTCTGAAAATGGCTGTTTCAGTTTAAAATGGAAGGATCTGAAAACTGGGTTGGTACAGTTCCCAATTCTTGGTTCTGTATCTTCCCATTGACATGAAGGGGAACCACGGTCCAACCTCTCCCATTCCCTGGGGCCCACTACTGAGCTCAGAGGGTGGGGGTGGGGATTTGCATGCTCCTCCCCCCCCCTCCCCCTGGGGCCCTGTCGACTGGCATGTACTTACCAGTCCGGGCCTCAGGGGATGGGAGCGAGGAGCTGCTGTCTCCGCTGCCAGCCAGATCTTGTCTGCTGCCGGACAGCCAGGTAGGGCTGCCTCTGCTGCTGGGCTGCCTCGCCAGCTGACGGGGCTGTGGGAGGCCTGCTGCAGGCTACCTTCCCAGGGCATGCTGCCAGAGCTCCCTGCTCCGGCAGTTCACATAAGCAAAATGGACAGTGTGGCCATTTTACGCATGTCCAGTTCTCTTCCAAAATGGTGCTGGCAGTGTCAGTGCCATTTTGGAAAAGGGCAGCCTTTCTGTGCATGCATGGAACAATTTTATGCAGGCGCAGAAAGGCTGCCCTCTTAAGTCTGAGCCTGGTAATGTTTTTTTTCTGTCCCGGACCCCTGTTCTGGTTCTTCGGTCTAGTTTCCCTTCCCATTGACTCTTCAGTGGGAACAGATTTCCCACTGACTTCAATGGGGAAAAAACCAGAACCGTCATCCGAAACTGAAAGAACCGAAAAACAGGGATCCAAAAACCTGAAACCAAGAGAAGGCCCCGTGTTGCACCCCTAATGGCCAGCGATGCCTGTTTTCAGTAAAGGCCATGGCTTGTGTTTTCAAAAGCCTGTTGTTACAAGGTGCACCCCCCGACTAGTGTGCACCTGGCTGCTGTCTAGCAAGCTGGAGCTCTCTTCCTCCTTCTCTTGCTCAGCCCATTCAGACCCATTTCTGCCTTTTAATTCAGTCCTTCCCTCTGTCCCCGTTGGACATGCTCGATTGTAAAATGAGGGACACTTCTGTTGAATCCAGTTGGCTCAGCAGCACCACCTTGCTCGTAACTCAGCACAGGAGTAGCTTTCTGTCAACAGCAAATACGAATCTGGCCCTCAGTGTCCCGGAAACGCTAAAGCTGAGTCCATGCTTTCCTCCCTATTAAAGGAAGTTAAAATGTTGTATGCGGTGGGGCTCTGGCTGGGATGTCTACAGTCCACTGAATTCTGTGTACTCTTTGCAGAAGGGTCTACAGGACACTTCAGTAAGTTCCTTTGTGGTTGGATTGTCTAGTCCGTGGGCTGTGTCCCTTGTTCTTGTCTCTTTTATATAAGGCAGGTAGACATACTGATCTGCTTGTGCGTCCACAGCATTTGTATGACTGACCTGGTAATCCTGCATACAATTTCTGAATTGTGCTCTGGGTTTGATGCCCTGGTGTCGTCTTTGCAGAAATCCAATTATTCTTTGTTTAAACATTGACTGTTTTTACACGGATACTAACCTGGATTTAAAACCCCGGATTCTTAATCCTGTGTTTCTGTTTTTACCTTGTCTTTCACTCTGTTCCCCCTTCCCTGTCTCCCCTCCCTCTGTCTTTAGATTGTAAGCTCTCAGGCAAGGACTGTGTCTCTCTCTTGTTCTTTGTAAAGCGCCAGATACGTTGCTGGTGCTATATAAATGCTGATGATGATGATGATGATGATGATGATTTTAAAACTCGGAATAATCATTTATCTAGGGTCACAGTGTTCATGGTTGTTAAGGGTTTAGACTGACATGGATGACTGAAAAATCCCATGGTGCTGAGCTGCTGAATTCCATTGCCACCTTCTGCTATGACTTTTTTGTTCTCTTTTAGAGATACCTTTGAATGATCCCACGGCTAATCTATGCACCAGGTTTTGGGGGGGGGGGGGGAGAAGAGAAATCAAAATGCTGCTTTTTCTGGCCAGAGCCCCAGAAAGTGCTGACAACCATAGAGACATTTCTGGGTAGAGAGGAAAAGTGCTCTATCTATTACTCTCTATTCTCAATTTGAATGTACGGTTTACACAGACATTAACCTGGGCTTATTTGAGCCTGTGTTAAATAAATCTTTGAAAATGAGGATTAAATAAATCCGGGTTTAACCTTAACCCAGATATTTTACACTAGAATTAGGCATTTACATGGACATTTAAACCCAGGTTGAGAGACGTTATTCCAGATTTAGCATTTGTGTAAAAACTGGCATTGTGAAGCACAGTGTTCAAGTCTCGATTAACTAGAAACTCACTGGGTGACTCTACTACTGCGTGACACTACTACTACTTATAATTTCTATAGCGCTACTAGGGGTACGCAGCACTTTACCGTCACAGATTTTCGAAGATGGGTCCCTGCCCAGTTGGCTTACAATAAGATGGACGAGGATGATGGGAACAAAGGGACAGACACGCACACATTCCCATTTTACAGATGAGTAACTGAAGCTGAGAGGCTGTGACTTGCCCAAAGCCACCCAGTGAGTTTATGGCTAGGACAGGATTTGAAACCTGGCTTCCCAGGTCCAAGTCCACCACCTTATCCACTACACCACACTGGCTCCTTGGGCCAGTCACAGTACTCTCTCAGCCTAACCTACTTCACAGGGATGTTGTGAGGATTAAAAGTTGTGTTCTATGTAAAGTGCTCTGAATGCCATGGCAGGGGGGCTTATATAAAAATAAAAATTATGATCATTAGTAAGGCTTTGAAAGCTGCTCTCCAGTCATTTTGCCCAACTGGTTGCTTCAGAGGGAGACCTCTCTTAGTTGCCATGCTGTGTCAGACAGGTTTGATGGCTCCTGCCTGTGATGTGCTGTCCATGCTAATCTCTGCTTCTCTCTTTGTGTTTCAGCTTGTGTTGAAGATCCAGGAGATCTTTGATTCCAAACGGGGGAAGAAGAAGGTGAAGTTACTTCCTCACTCGAGCAAAGATGCTCCACCAGCCAAAGGTACAGACTTTATGTAGCCTGGTATCGAATGTTTGCAGGGATGCATCTAACTGTTGGCGTGATGTGGACTGAATATTACAGTTGTTTCGTAGGACTAATGTACAAGCAGGGTTTGCGCTGTTATGGATACAGTTCTACAGAGAGAACTTGCTGTTGGAAGAGCTGGTTCTGGGAACTCTCTCTGCTGTGTGTAGGGTGTGGTGGGGAGCTATATCGCACTCATTACTGATGTAGCTTTGCTTGCACAAAGACAATGTGATGACCGTACTCGAGAATAGGCTGTTCTTCTCCCCGCACCCAAAGTTGCTGAGTCCTAGTATCTCCTGCTCAGCTCCTGGGGTGGCTTCTAGGTACTTAGAATTAGGTTGGGAGTGTCTGATCCAAGTTTAATACAATTACTTCCTCCTGTTGGGGGTCCCCTCCCTGGATAGTTAGGTGTACAGCTGTCTGTAGGGTTGCCCTGTTACTGTGCTGTTTTGGGTTCTGAAGCCTCTGTAGATTCCTAGCAATACAGTGTGTTCGTATGTAATGAATATGCTGCAAAGCAGTTATTGGCTCATGAAGTGGGGTTAAAACCCCACTCTGGATCTGACCTGAGTTTAGATAATTGTACTGTCATACTTTTCAGCAGTAACTGCTTTTGCTGGGTGGGTCTCGGAACATTGAAAGGCTGCTACTTCTACACCCACCTTCCCTTCCTCTCAGCTGACCAGTTCTGACAAAAACGGTTTTTCGTTTCAGGTGAAACCAGCGGGTATGAAAGTGAACCGGAGAACCTGTCGAAAAGTGAGTGACTGAATCACTGGGGTTGGGCCTATTCCGAGGACATAATTGCTGCTGTCAGGGTGTTCACCCGCTGCTGGGAAGGGCCGGAATGCTCACAGACTCTGCACTAGTGCAGAGCGAGGGCTTCGAGGACTTGGGGCTGTTTGTGTGAAACCTGCAGTGGGATTTTTGCTGTTACATGTCGCTGAGTGGTCTGTGAATATTTAGGGATTGGAAAGACGGCGTCTGCCTGCTGGGCTCGCATTCTGTGTATCCCAGGGTACAGCAGCCTGTACCTATGTGGAGTCAGTTGTTGGGGGAGGGGGCAGGTGAGTGAATTCCTCTTAGTGTCCTGAGTAGGTTCTCTCCTTGGTGCATCCTTGACTCTTGACACTGAGCTCCCTGGGCATCATTGGCACTGGACAGCAGACTTCCCCTTGCTGCAGCTGCTACCCTGTCTGGTGTTTGTGCCTGCAATATTGTGACAAACCCTTTCCTGGAGGTGGTATTGTTTGGTGGTAATCGGACTCCACAGATCTGACTCCAGCTAGATCGAAGCTCCTTGCCCTGGCTCACTCCCAGAGTTTCTGGGTGTCTTGCTCTTTCTGCAAGATGGGGATGATGATGCCCTGCTTGCCAGCGGTTGGTGTGGTTGAGTGAGCAGCCTGGCTTGCTGTTAATACTGGCATTTCTGGCACCCGATAAGCAGCAGGTCAGGATGCTGTGGGGAATGATGACGTCTAAACAGTGCACATCCTTTCTTGGATAAGTTGATCCTTATCAAACCCCCAAACTGTTGCTGGTGAATCTATGGGTAGCAGAGTTGGGTCTGGCCAGATTTAGAAGCTGCTTGCCAGGCTTTGTAAGTAACGAAAGATGGAAACCAGATTTATTGTCAAAAGAACACCTCTTCATACTTAAATCCTCTTACATCTGCATGAGTGGCCAGCCCTGAGTGTCTCCTCCAATGGTATGCACTCAGTCCGAAGCCCTCATCGTGGCTACAAAGCCAAATCTATGTCCGCTGCCAAATTTAAAGGCACAGATGTAACACACGATGTATGTCCATCTATCTTCAAAACCTCTATACCATAGGTCAGTCTTGAATATTTGTGCATTCTTTCCTTATCAAGGCAGCTCATCCCTTATGCCAATCATGATAATATTTCTGTTTTTCTGCATTCTATCCTTATTTCAAGGGGTGTGCGGCCCTCCTATGTCTAAGTTGTGCGTGGCTGGTACTTTTACCATATGCCACGCACTGTATGCAAACAATTGGCTTGAGCAAGCAGATCTGGTGGACAACCAGAACAACAGGCTCCACTTTGACTCTGTGCAGTGACTAATTTGCCCTAGTTGGTGCTGACTGGACTAAGCTGTCTGGTGCTTCCTGCTCCCCAGGGCTGGAAGCTGAGTGGGTGAAGCTTTTACCTGCAGCACCATGCCTATAAGCATGGCAGTGTCCCATGGCTGGGAGCCAGCTGCTTCCTCTGTTCTTTCCTGCAGATGTTGTTGTGCAAACACCCATCTAACTCCTGGCCTCTGGTGAAACTGCATCCCTGGGTGATGGTGACTCAGAGCAAGACTGGTTGGTACAATCCCACAGACCATGAGTCAGAGTCCCATCGCTGGGAGGCCTCCCAGTTTCCCCACAGACCTGTTTCTGTTGGGATGGGAAACTCTGTGATATCTCCTGCAAGAGTGGAAAGGAGGAGGTTGGCTTTGCTCCAGTGCTGGTTTGCCTGGCTGTGGAGGGTGTCTCGGCTGCAGTGTAATTGCCTTCAGCAGGGCCTCATTGCTAAACTTACCCCTGCCCGCTACTCTCTACCTTCCCTTCAATAAACCCATGAGCAGCTGGTCCTGTTTCCTTGGTGCAGCTAGGGACACTTCTTTGTGATTCACTATACTACTCCAATACCAGTCGGTAACATCTGAAGCATAAAGGGCACCAGGCCAAGGTGCCTGAGCAGCCTCTCCTTGCACTGCAGGGCCAGCATTGCCTTGTTACTGTGAATACTCTGATGTTGCTTTGTGTTTGAGAATGCTGATCTGGTGGGCAGAGAAGCAGCCTCATCTAATGGAGAAGGGGTTTATCAGGAGATCCAGGGTTTGTTTGCCTGAATGCTTACTCTAGAGTAAGAACCTCTCACTTGAACCCTGCTTTGAGTTGCATAAAAAGTGACGTTAAATCAAAGGTGAGGTTTTAACCCTTGAAGAAACCAAATGTGGAGTAAGAGGGGGTGGGGTTTCTAGTTTTTTATTTTTTTTACTTTAGCTGTGCGTGAACAAAAGAGAGTTGAGGTAACAAGCATGCTGACCCCTTCCTAAAACATGCAGCCACTTTCCTTTGCAGAGTCTCCTTACTCCATGTTTGCATGAAAAAGGCTAGTCCACAAGCTCTTTATGGCACTGAAATTTGGGGCCCTTTTCTCAGGAACAATTTGGAGTTTTTCCAAGATTGCTTTCTTAGGGAAATTCTCTCCGTACCAAAGAGTACCCCAGCCTGTCTTGTGAGACTGGAAACTGGTGCCTTGCTGGTAGCGGCAAAATTAGATTTGGCCCAGGTCTCGTACTGGCTGAGGGTGCGAGGCATGTCTGAAGATAGGGTAACCTATCTTTGCTTCACAGAATTCAATTCTCCAACGCTCA
Organism: Sphenodon punctatus; assembly: GCA_003113815.1. Classification (NCBI taxonomy): domain Eukaryota; kingdom Metazoa; phylum Chordata; class Lepidosauria; order Sphenodontia; family Sphenodontidae; genus Sphenodon; species Sphenodon punctatus. Next base: position 115,736 of record QEPC01013264.1, read on the forward strand.
TGTCCCAGTGGTATAAGAGAGAGATTTTTCTTTTACAAACGGTGGGGCAATCCATGGAAGCTTTGTTACCTTTCCCTAATTTTAAGATCAAATGCCTGATTTCTAGGCAATTGGCAGACTTGGCGACTGCAGAAGATATGAGAGAGATCGCCAACTTAAAATCCACTCCATTCTTTTTAAAAAGGCTCCTGGGAGGGAGCTTTACTTGATGGTTTTGGACAATTCAGCTCTGAGAAGAGCATTAACTCTTCTCAGATTCGATCTTGTCCCCTCCAAGGGTGCTGACTAGGAGATGGAATGGGACGCCATATCTCCTCTGACTGTGCAGCTGTTCAAGGGTTCAAACTAAAGATCTGCTTCATCTATTATTTTCCTGTCCATCTATGGATGTGTACCGAAAGAAATTCTTGCTTTCTGTGCTTAAAAATAAAATTTATTGGTCGCCTCAACAGTTTTTAATCTTTCTGACTTCGGCCAAAGATTCTGATCGATACATAATCTGGCCAGAAAGGCATTAGCCTTGATTAAAAGGAATCCGAATTAAAATCAAAATCCCCTGCAGGGCTAGGGGTGGACTCTGTTGCTGGAGATTCCCCACTATCTATTTTTGTGTGTGTTATTTATTGATTTATTTACTGATTGATTCAATGGCTATTGATTTAACGGTTTGATTTTCTTTATAGTTTTTTATTATGGATCTCTTGAGAGTTCCTAAGCTCCTTTTGTATGTCCTTGGTCTCGACCTATGGTCATGACTTAATAAAATATTACTATTATTATTATTTTTGCATGGACATTTGCAAAGTGAGGTAGTTGCTCCAGGGATAGCAGGATCCTGTGAACACGGGCCTCATTTTCATCTCCTGCTGCATGACCGTGGGCAAGTCCTGCCCTTCCCTGTTGATAAAGCAATGCTACCTCCTCTTCTCTGCTCGAGGATTATTTTTAAATTAACTTTGTATTGTAAATTCCATTTTAAAAATATAAAGATTAGGAGTAACTTAATCACAACATCCACTAGAAATCGCACAAATTCATATTATGATCAGACACCTTGGGAAGCCCCCCCACTCACCCCTAAAATAAAAGGAAAATTTAAAAAAAACTACTAATTGAATAATTAAACTGGACTCATCCTATGATATTCATATCATATAAACTGCCCCTTTGCTCAACTTTGATCTTGATCATTTTACTTAGAATATACCAAATTTCTTTCCATTCCTTTATATATAAAAAAAAATCTAAATCCTCTTTTTAGAATCAGATTTTTTTCCATTTTACAGATATATCATAACCACTGACCCCAAATTTCAATTAGGGGGACTTCATTAGGCTTCCAGAATTTTAATATTGTGTATATATAGCAGCTAAATGTAAATGTTGAGCTGCAAATAATTGATATTTTTCTGTCTCTAACTCTGGAAAGATTCCAAATAGCGCAATTATTGGTGAAAAAGGTATATCGACTCCCACAACATGTATCTTGCGTTACCAAACGTTTTCCCAAAAGGAATTCACTTTTGGGCATGTCCACCAACAATGGAAGGCATTTCCTATTCCCACCCCACAACCCTTCCAACATATATTGGGATATTTATTATTCAATGGATTAATTCTAAAAAGAGTTAAACAGTACCTAGTAACCAGTTTAACCTGAGGTTCTTTGACCACTAATGTTCTAGCACATTTATTCATATTATGCCAAATTTGTTTTGTATCTTTCTCAGAAAAAATAATCCTTATCTCATCCTCCCATTTTGATAAATATCCTGCATCGGGGAGGAAGAATATTTTGAGTAAGCACTTATACAATCTAGAAATCAACTGTTGAGTCACCAAGTCTGTAAATAAGAGCCTCTCAAGGAAAGTTGGGACTCTAGTATAATGAGGAATATCACTTCTTCTATTCTATAGACCAGGGGTGGAGAACCTCTGGCCTGGGGGCCAAATATAGCCCTCGCCAAGTTTTTATGTGGCCCCTTTCCACTTCCTGGAACTGGCCCTTGGAACCATTCTCTACCCCCAAGCACTGAAAAATGGAGCTCATGAGAATGGAACATAGATGAGGGCATGCACACAAACGTAGGAGACAGATCCATGATCTAGGCCCTCCTTTTCTTGAATAAACCTGTTAAGCACCCCTGCCTCCAACCTCTATGTGGCCCTTGGAGCTTGTACTAATTTTCATTGTGGCCCCAGGACAGAAAAGGTTCCTCACCCCTGATATAGACTCTAAATTTTAACATACACAAAAGGGTCGATCTTCTGCAGCAGATTTTGTACCGCCTCCCTTGATTTTAAATATTCTCTCTCCTTGAGGATGGCAATTAGTCCTCACAGATCTTCTCTCCTCCTTAGGCCGCCACAAGCGGTTGGTGCAGGCACAGTCTAAAAGAAACCCACACTACCAGACGCTGGAACGGGACCTAATTGAGTTTCAGGAACAGCAGCTCTTTGAGCTCTTTGTGGTGGTGTCCCTGCAGAAGAAGCCTCCAGAAAAGACCTACGCCCCTCAGATCATACAACAGTTTCCCAGCAAGGTGGGTACTGAACTAAGCAGCGCCACTGTCTGCTTATGTCGCCTCTCTGGAAGCACGCATGCATGTGCCATGCAGGGAAGTGGGAAGGGGCGGAGGAAGAAAGAAGCTCTTGTTTCTGATGGACTCCACACCTGTCACAGTGCCACTGCCTTCTGCTTGTGAATACATCTGCTCCAAGAGCCTCCTGTAGTTTTCTCTTTGGTCTCTCAAGTAGCCTAGAGATGCCTTGCTCCAGCTGTCACTAGCTCTGCTGCTGCAATTGTACGTGGGACTCCTCCAAGCACTCCAAGGCTATAGGACTGAGAGAGAGTTGGGGCCATTGTGTGCCCAAGGCAAGTTGGGGTAGGTGGTGATAAATCCACATGGGTTTGTCACAAAGAAAGGTGTTGCCACTGTGCAGAGCCCTGAAGTGACATGATCAGCTCATCAGGGACTTTACACTGTATGTTGCCAAGATACTTTTTCAACCTAAAGACTCTGTTCTGGTAGAAATACCATCAGGTTTGTGGCAGGCCATTCTGCTCTGTCCAGTCCGCAGGCCTGGTAGTCGGCCTGTCTTGCTCACATCAATCCCAAAGAATGGCTCAATAGTTGAGCTCCATATGGATATCTGAGAAACTGAACATTAGTGGGACAGCAATACCGCACATTGGCGTGGGGTGGGGTGGGGGGGGGAGAGAGAGGTGCAGGGTTAGTTGGGAGTGGGACGCATACAGGAGGCTTTTGCTGTGCAGTCCCCGAAGCCAAGCAAGATTTTGGTTTTGTCTGAAAAACCTGTCCATCCTGCTACAGTCTAGAGCTGCATATCTTCTATTTGGGCTTGGGGTTGGGTGGGGTGGAGTAGAAGCTGTTTTTGCTGGCTGATAGAGCCAGGAAAAACGTTTGTTTTTCTTTTCTGGAAACTCTGCCACAGGGTGTAGCACTGCACTGCTGGGGCAGCCAAAGGAAAAGAGAGCGAGGGCAGCTACGCTAATCCTAGTCCCAAGGCTGGGCTGACCTCATCCGCGCTGCTGTTGATACACAAACAAGGAGGGAACATGTTAGCTCATCTATGGACTGGATATACAGTGACTAGAACGTGTGTGTATGTGAGGGTGGGTGGGGGGGGGCGCGCGCAAAGGGAGATTTGAAATTTGATTTTATTCAAAAGTATAAATGGAAACGTCATCTGCACCAAGCTGAGATGCACTGTGGCAGCTACAGGGCCATTCAAGAGCTAGACTCCTCATTCTGCATAGCAAAGCCTGTATGCATTACAGTATTGGCACCAGAGAGCTCCCCACCATGTCCTGATATGATCAGGATAGGTAGTTGCCGAAGTGGTGCATCTAGCCCAGTATTCAGAGTCCGCATGAGATTCTTCAGAGGAAGGCACCAGATGTACTAGGCAGATGGGGTATTATTTGCCACAGGAAGATCTCATTCTAACCTCCAAATCCTAGAGATTAGCTTTCGCGTCCCTTCCCAAAGCCTCTCTTACGTGAACTATACTAGCTCTGAATTCTTCTGCTGTTCATGTAAATATCCATCCCATGCCTGCCTTGTTATATTCGTGACTTTGATGCCATCCTTGGTAGATTCTCGTTAGCAGGATAGCTGAAGAGAAGCCATTTGTAGTTTGTTCCCTTGGACCCAGAGTGGACAGAGCTTTTGCAGGTATTCTGTCCACCTTGCTCCTAAAAGGTTGCCTGTCACTGTGGTGTCTGGGAACGATTTGCAAGCAATACATGCACAAAAATTTTTTTACTCAGCTCTGCTGTTTCAGAACAAGTTGATGTTGGAAATTAACTTACATGAAGGGAACAATTATTGTAAGCTGTGAAGGAGGTAGGGATTCCAAGGGGATCTGTTGTATCAAGTTCTGAGAGGGTTTATGTGCCAGCAAGAATATTATTGTTGGAAAATCTTGGCAATCCATGAAACAATCAGTCCCTGTCCCAAGGAGCCGTAGAAGTGCACAAACTGAGTCATCAGTGAAACGATCAGTTCCCTGCCATTCACTTCCAGCAGGCAGAAGTCTTATTCCTGACCAACTTGATTCATATTTGTTCGTGGGCCTATCCTCGAAGACCTTATCTAATCCAAACCAACTATGCTGTTGGTCTTCAGAACATCCCCTGAAAATGAGTTCCATAGTTTAAATGATTTTAAGGAAATATATTTAACTATTTTCCCCCTGTCTTTTCATACAATGTATAGTTAAAGTCGGATTCAAACTTATCTGGCACCTGTTAAAGTTTATGGAAATGTTCATCTCGCAAGCACATGGTCTCGATTCAACTGGACAAACAGAAGAACATAAGTAGTGCCATACTGGGTCAGAAAAATGATCTATCAAGTCTCTGACAGTGGCCAATTAAATCTTTGCCTCTTGGGAGAAGTACTCAAAAGGTCACAACAGGCAATCCATTCCCTGTTCCAGCCCCCAACAGTACGAGGTTATGTCCCCCAAACCTACCTGGCTAATAGCCATTAATGGACCTATTCTCCAAGAACTTATCCAATCCCTTTTTAAAACTAGCTACACTAGTGGCCTTGACTACTTCCTCTGGCAGTAAATTCCCCAAGTGAATTGTGTGTGGAGTGAAACAATATTTATTTGTGTTAAACCTGCTGCCAGTTAATTTCATAGTGTGTCCCCTTGCTCTAGTACTGTTACAGAGGGTAAATAACCACTCCCTATCTACGTGTTCTACACCACTCATAAACTATCCTAACCCCTCTCCGTCTCGTCTCCCAAGATGAAGAGCCCCAACTGATCAAGCCTCTTTCTTTTTTTAACGGGTGTTGTTCCATACCCTTGATCATTTTTGTTGCCCGTCTTTGTATCTTTTCCAACTCTACTATGTCTTTTTTGAGATGGGATGACCAGAACTGCACACGCTATTCCAGGTGCGGTCTTACCATAGATGTGTTTAGAGGCATTACAATATTTTCAGTTTTATATTCTCTCCCTTTCCGAATGATTCCTAACATTGTTTGCTTTTTTGACCGCTGCCACACACTGGACAATGTATTGTTCACAATGACTCCAAGATTCTTTTGCTGAGTGGTAACTCCTAATTTAGAACTCTGCATTGTATAAATATAGAGGAAAATAACCCAAACTATGTGCATCACTTTGCACCTGTCAATATTAAATTCGAGTTGCCACTTAGATGCCCAGTCTCGCAAGACCCTCCTACAATTCTTCAGTCTGCTCAGGTTTTAGCTTCCTTGAATAACTGTCATATACAAATTTGATCACCTTACTCCCTTCTCCAGATCATGAATGAATATATTAAACACCGGTCCCAGTACAGATGCCTGGGGCACTCCTCTAGTTACCTCTCTCCACTGTGAAAACTGACCGTTTAGTCCTACTCTTTACTTCCTATCTGTTAACTAGTTGCTAATCCACGATAGGGCACTGCCTCTTATCCCATGACTCTTTAATTTCCTCAAGAGTCTCTCATGAGGAATCTAATCAAATGCTTTCTGAAAGTCCAGGTAAGCTATATTGACCGGCTCACTCTTATCCACATGCTTATCCACACCCACAAAACATTCCAGTAGATTAGTGAGACATGACTTCCCTTTCCTAAATCCAGGTTGACGCTTCCCCATTATGCCATCTTTATCAGTATGCTCGGTAATTCTGTTCTTAACACAATCCAGCATGTATGTCAGTGTTTCTGTAAATTGCAAACTTGCAGTGCTAAAGTACAGGAAATAAGGTGACTTGCTGAGCTCCTTCCCAATTGGCCTATTAGTAGTCTGGTGGGGGAGAGGCAGTCCAGCATCCTGACCAGATTGCGTGGCTATTTGACTGGCTTTGTGATGCCGCTGGTAAAGTGATGGCCTTTTCTTGGTCTGTTTGCTTTCTGCCCAAATTGAGAACGTCTTGTTGAATGTGGCAGTATTTACACAGGAGGATCTTTCATACTGGGATGCTGCAGGAAGCATCACAACTGTAATTAAGGGTTGGTGATTATACCTTGGGCATTGTGATTACAGAGTTGCCCTGACTCTAAAAATAGCAAATCTGCTTGTTTCCCTCTTGCATGGGCTGTGTTTGGGGATGGCAGTGCTACTGGACTGGAGGGTTCCTGTGAAAGCTTTGTTTCTGCTCTACCTTCCTCCAGATTCTGCTGTCCCACTCATCTCTCAAACAATTGAACTGGACTGTGTGGTGACTGGAAACAAATCTACCAAACAGAGCTCGTTTTCCATGGAAGAGATGATATGGCTTTGTTAGCCTTCATGGTGGAGATCCCATTCTCTGCAGGGAGTCTAAATGGTTTCCTGCTCTTATTTTTCCTGGATAGCTTTGAATTTGGGGAGGCTCTGAGTTGTGTTTTGCATAGGATACTTGATGTACACATGCACACCCTTTGTAATGTACCATACAGAGAGACTGTGCTCTTGCTGACTATTCAAGCTGGAATCTTGGCCTATTTGAAGGCAAGCGTCCTTTCCATGTTAATATCAGGGTCTTTTCAAAACCCAAAGCTGACAAAGACAATCACATTGACAACTTCATCCTGCTTACACTGCCTTACTAGGGAAGATAAGGATACAGGTTATTTACCAAAAGAGTCTTGTTACTCTTGGCTTGGAGACACGGACTGGGTGAAACTTGGGGTGAATAATAAATATTTCACTTTGGGAAAGCGGAGTATTCAGTCAGTCTAATGATCAGCATGCAAGAAACCTGAAGGGAGTCTGGGATCTAGGTTGAAGCAGGAGCTTGTGCTTTGAGCTCCTGCTTCCTGCCCCTTACTGTTTTATAGCTGGCCGTCCAGGAGGAACCACAGTAGAAGGAAAATTCAGAAGGTAAGTGCCCAATTTTCCTTTCTCCCTCCCTGAGTATCTAGACAGAATGCAGAACACCCCCATATTTGTGCAAGCCGCAGCTACACTCCAGGTTGCGTTATCCCTGTTCAATGGAATGTTTGTGCTCCCCTTGCAGCCTGAGCATCCCTTCCGGCAGTCGAAGGACACTGAGGAAAGGCTAAAGGTCATCCCCAAATTCTGCTTCCCTGACCCCAAAGACTGGCGTGTAATGTCAGAGTTGAAGAGGTAAGCGGCTAGTTGTTAACAGATGCTGTGTCCCTACTGAGAATATGTGGGCAGGGGCCGACTGCTTTGGCATCTGTCTAGCCCAGCTGGGGATTGAATGCACTAGAGCTGGCTCAGGGTGAAAAGGTTGGAGAAGGGAAGATGCAGGGTTGGGGGCTTTGAATTCCAAATCAAGGGCATGGTTAGGGTGAGGGAGAAGAATGGTGGCGTGGAAGGGGAGGCACAGGATACTGGACTGTTCAGTCAGCGGTCTAGTGCTTCCCTTCTCATTCCTGCTCCTACTTCCAGGCACTGCTACCATACTGTTAGGGTCTCCAACCTCTCTGAGGAGTGTGGAGGTTCAGATATTGGCTGGGGTAACTGCTGTCCCTTTGGCAGGGTAGAGGACTCAGCAGCTTGATAAGGAGCCTGCCGCAAACATCCTGGACAGAGAATGCCCCCCTTGCTGTATGGGCGGATGAGAAAAAAGTGTTGCCATCTCTGGCTGCCCCACACTGGAATTGAAGGGCTGCAGACAGGGAGCCCTGCCTCCCCTGTTCTCCACTCAGCTAGTCTGACTGTGATTATTCTTGGCCTCCTCAGTGAAACCTTCTCCTTCGTGCTGACAGGCGAGGATGGCAGCCGCTGGTTTGGGTACTGTAAGAAGCTTTTGGTAAGTAACTGCCTGTTGCACACAACAACTTGGAAGGGGTGTGGGTGTGTGTGTGCGCGCGCGCACGAGACAGACAGCACAGCAGCTGCCCTGTAGATGTTGTGTGGACGGAGTTGCTTTGAATACTGCATCAGAGGCACAGTGCCCAAGGCACAGTGTTTACACAGGTATTAGCATGAAGGAAAGATGCTTGGTGTTGAAAAATCCTCCATATGAAATGGAAGGCACATGACAGCAGGCAGGAATGCTGTTAAGAATGGATGTGAAATGCAGCTGCTGGGGCTCTGTATGTTGTCTTGGTGATCCATAGTGGAAGATACTCTTTGCGTACAGTCTGGCTGCATGGGGTGAGTGGAGTGGTTGGATCTGAAGCAAAGAAACTCAACTAAGAATAGAGTGCAAAACACTGGGGAGCGCCATCTATTCCCCAAGCACTATTGCTGCTGCTCACTGTCTCATGTGTAACTCTGCATTCCTGTTGCCTTTTAGCCGGAGGGGAAAGGGAAGCAGCTGCCTGAGGTGTATTGCATGGTGAGCCGTCTAGGCTGCTTTAACCTCTTCTCAAAGGTGAGTGAGCTGCCCCCATCCCCCACTTTAAGACCAAAGAACTGAGCTTGTTGTAAAGTCCCTTGCTGGCAAGCATTTGAGTTGCTGTCGTCATTCAGTATCACTGTGTCTGGTGAGTGTGACCATGACTACTTATCCCACTCAGGGCCCATGTGTGTGATCCAGTGAAACCATCTCCAGGGACCAGCAAGACACACACACACACCCCTTTTTAAAATTAAAACTAAAACAAACAAAAAAGTGACAGACCACCAGAAAATCCAGTCCTTCCCAATACTAGGGCCCTGAGTAGGGAGATGAGGAGGGGGAAAAAATCCCATCCTGCTTTATGCTCTTTCCCATTGGAACTGCAGATGGGAGAGCTATGTCAGACTGCTAGTTGGGAACCACTGATCTAGTATTGTTTCCAGCCTTGTCTGAAGTGATTCCCATAAAAGGCCTGCTCTCCACCTTTGAGGCTCTCCTAGCTGTCCCTCCCTGCATCTGCCGTCTCCATTCTGTTTTTCACTTGCCCCAGTGGACCTGCATGGGACCTATCCAGTCCCATGTTTTGAGAGGATGTTTGCATGAAAACTCTGCTGGGTCTGATAGTGTGTGTGTGTGTGTTAGAGCCCTGCTTGCTGCAGTCTCTAGAAACTTACCCCCCGCCCCTCCCACTCTACTTTTGTATTGCACTGTGGCATGGAAGCAGCAATAGTAAATAGCTCTTCTGCAGATTCTAGATGAGGTGGAGAAGAGGCGTGAGATGTCTCCAGCCCTGGTGCACCCATTCATGCGCAGTGTTATGGAGGCGCCTTTCCCTGCTCCAGGGCGCACCATCACAGTGAAGAGCTTTCTGCCAGGAGCAGGAAATGAGGTAACTGAGCAAATGTGGGGCAGGGCTGTGCTGTATGGGGAGTGGCAGCAGCACAGACCATAGATTGTGCAGAGTGGGGATTGTTCCAGAGGCACTCAATAGGAATTGCATGGCAGTGATGTTTGCTGCCATGCATGCTGGCCAGTGGTGTAGTGAAGCAGGTACACGGGGGAATGGCGTTTAGGCGCTTTTCTTGGGGGCCACCCTCAGCGGCCTTGGAGTCTTTGTGGGGGCTCTCTTGTAGAGCTCCTGCTCTTTTAAAACTACCAGTACACCACTGATGCTGTGGCAACAAAAGAATGCATGACTTTAAGGCTGATCAGAACAGAACTGAGCTGACCTCTTTCACCACTCTTCTGAGAACTCGGCACGGGACTTGTGTAGACCTTCTGTGCTGCATCCATCATCAGTTTTGTTTTCAGACGGATGCCCCAGGCCTGTCTGTATTGCAACCTTGTTTGAACTTTCAGGTGATTGAACTCTGCCGCCCACTGGATTCACGGCTGGAGCATGTTGATTTTGAGTGTCTGTTTAAGTGCCTTAGCATCTCGCACCTGATCCAGGTTTGCGCCTCTCTCCTGCTGGAAAGGAGGGTGATCTTTGTTGCTGATAACCTAAGGTGAGAGAGTTCCCCTTACTGGCTTAGCAAATGCCAAGCTTTCTAGTGTTTTTGTGCTGCCTCTTTACAAACTTGCAACTACCCCCCTCCCTGCAACAGTTGTCTTTCAAGAACTTTCTCTGAGCTGCTTATGCAATATGCACTACTTAAGGCCCTTTGTGTGCTGAGAATTTGGAGGATGCAAGCTGTCTAGGTGGGGATTCGATGCATGCAGGGGTTGCCCTAATGGAGTAGATTAGAATTTAAACTCTCTTAAATGCAAATGTATTTAAACCTGGACAAGAGTTGGATCCTAAATGGTACATTTCAAAGTCATAAAAAGGAGTGTTTAGCATTTTGTTTTGAGTAAAATACAGCTCCCCCCATCCCCCGCTAACTGTGCATGCTGCTACTGTTTTCCATGGCTTCCAAATTGGAGCAGGCATGGAAGGAAGTGACTGGGTAGTGGGAGACTGGGTACATGCATGTGTGGAAATTTAATTTCCCTGCGTATTGGGTGCTTGTTACTGAATTCTGGAACTGGGATCTGGGTATTTAATGTACTGACAATTCGTTGTGCTGTCCTCTGTCTTCACAGCACCTTGTCTAAATGTGGCCATGCTGTGGTTGCAACACTCTACCCATTCACCTGGCAACACACCTACATTCCTGTCTTGCCAGATTCCATGATAGATATAGTCTGCTCCCCCACTCCTTTCCTCATTGGCATCCTCTCCTGCTCCTTACCGCAGCTCCAGGACCTGCCCATAGAAGAGGTAAGACCTGCAGATGTCACACAGGAAGTGTAAATTGGGGGCAGTTTCAGTAGCTGAGACCCCTGTGGGGAAACTTGGTAGAATTCCCAATTTGGAGAACATGTGAAGGTCTCCCTAAGTTACATTATGCTGAGGTACTCTTGTTTCTCAGTCATGGCTTTGTCACCTGGAGATTTTTCTAAGTGACATCTTAGTTTTGGCACATTTGTCTAAGAAGCTGGATCTGCATGATGCTTTTCTAGGGCGGCCTAGGGCTTTGGCAGAGGCAGGCTAGAAATAACCATGACTTAATGGGTTCCTCTTCTTTCCATAGGTACTGATTGTTGATCTCTGTGCTGATGAGTTTCTGCAACAGGTGAGCTGGCTGGATACCTAGAAAGTAGGGCAGAGTCTCAGGATAAATGTGTCCAAGAGGCCAGACTGAGGCTCTTTCTGATACTGTCTTGGTAATTCCTCAGGCTGTCTGTGCTGGAGAGGGAAATGGGGTTGATCTGACCTGAATGTCATACAGTACTCAGATGAGCCACTTTTCCATCATGCCTTTTGCTTTGCCTAAATCCATAGCTGACCCAGGCATCCTGTCCCATTCTACTGTCAGTAGAGCACTAGGCTTTAGTATTATTTGGTCCCTCTCTGTTCAGGCTAAAACAAATGAGCTGGAATGAGATGTCAGGGGACAGCCTCCTCTTTGCCTGTGTCGTGGCCTCCCGTCCTCTGCATTTCCTTTCCACAAGGGTTTTCATCTCCCTTGACATTGTCCTGCTCGCCCAGGCCTTGTGGGAGGGTGGGGTAAGGGTTTTTAGCTCCCCTACCTTATTTAAATTGAAGCCTGGGCCCTGTTTTAATAATTTTATATGATTGTTACTATTGTTGATGGTTTTAAATTGTTTTTATGTATTATATTTCTGTTTTTATTGTTGTAAGCCGCCCCGAGCTGTTCGCAGGAGGGTCGGGATAAAAATTTATTAAATAAATAAATAAAATAAATAAACATCACTGCTTCTGCATAATTCTGTGCTGGTTTCCAAGGGCCTCTGATACCTCAAAGTGCTTTGGGAGCCTAGGAGGAAAGCTTAGTGTAACAATATCCTTAAGTAAAATGAACACTTGGATCTTGTGGTTGTAGTGCATGTTAAGGACTATGTTAAATTTGGCAACACGCATGCTTTTAATGTTGCTGCTTTTTCAAATATCTGAAGTGCTAGGAAAGTTATAATTGAACTTCAGATCTTTTGGAGGCGGCTAATTATCAGGGACCCGTGTTGACTGCGTTGCTGCAATTTGCAGTGATTTTTGCAGAATCAGCCAATCCTTGCAGTAACATGCTGAAATTGCAGTGAGGGCTGTCGGCAGGATCTTTAAATCCTGGCTCAGGCATAAACTTGTTGCCTGACATTAAACTAAAACTGCTGCTGCAGCTGCCGTCTGTCAGGGAGGTGTGACCATGACCCGAGGGTAACCTGTGCTCCGGACTCTGCACTGGTTGCCAATAGTGTGCCGAGCCAGGTTCAAGGTATTGATATTGATCTATAAAGCCCTTCACGATCTTGGCCCCTCGTACCTCAAGGACCGCCTCGCCCTTCGCGCCCCAGAGCGGCTCCTTTGGTCGGCCGGGGGTGCCTTCTTGGAGGTTCCCCATGTTAAGCGGGGGCCCACAATGGAAAGGGCATTCTTGGTGGCCGTGCCGCACCTTTGGAATTCCCTCCCAGAGGAAGCTCGCCTGGCCCCAAGCCTTCTAACATTCCGGCGAGTTTGTAAAACCTGGCTGTTTGCCCAGGCCTTTGGGGATGGGGTGGGTGGGTTAGGAGTTTTAATCTTCCCCCTACCCCTATTTATTGTTTGTTTTGTCCATAATCCTGTTTTATTATGATTGTTTTTAAAAATTTTATTATTTTATTTTTATGTTGAACTTGTTAGCCACCCGAGCTGTTTTCAGGAGGGGCGGGATAAAAATATCACGCACGCACGCACAAAATAGGCTCCTGGGAGATGAATTGTGGGTGGGTGGGGTCTGAAGGCCCTATGTTTGGGTGAGGGAGGTCTGGGGTTTTAATATGAGGTGGGAATTCTGGGGTGCTAAAATTCCAGAGGATTTGAGTCGTGTTTGGTTAGCAAAGTTGTGATTCTATGTCAAACCTGTTGCAAACTTGATTCCCAGCATGCATAGTTATGCAAATCAAGTTAATTATGCAAATATTAATGCTTACGGTGAATTTGCAGAATTTGGCTTCACTGGCTGCAGAATTTAAGATTTTTTTGGTGCAGTGAACTCGGGTTCCAAATTATGGTCCACAATTTACAAGGGAGACTTGGGTAGAAAAGGCTAAGGTATTGTCTTGAGTGCCAGTGATGTCTTTCTGTTAAACCACATTGCACTCTTTAGTCTTGCACAATCTTAACTACACAGTAATCATCCTTGCTGAGCATGTCCGTTTCTGTTGTGGATGTTCTGTGACCTTATTGCCCATCTTCCCAGTTGAAAATTCTTTTTCCCTTTGTCTCACTGCTCTATTTTGTGTTGCAGCTGACACATGGACTCAAATAGACACAGGTATTTCACTCACTGACCTTGTGATTTACTCAGTCTTCACAATAGAATTTTTGTGCTTTATCACTAGTATGTTCAGAATCTGAGGTGTATAGTGGGTGTGTCACTGTGCATTTCTCCCTTTGCACTGATTTGTGTATCTGAGAATCTGTTTTTGTTGCTTTCAAATGTTGGGTTTAATTAGTTTATTGACTTGTTTCACATTTTAATTCTCTGGTCACAAGGCAAACTTCACTTCAGACATGTCACCAGCATCCCTTTTTCAGTTTTGCAAGCAATCTGTGCTGTATCCTGCAAGCAAACCTCACAGTAACCATCTCTTTGGTGTTCAGGTGTCCGATGAAGATGAGATCCTTCCTCCCAAACTCCAGGCTGCACTTGTACAGATTTTGGAGGAACGGAATGAAATCTTGTCTCAGGAACAGAGTTGCATACAAGGTGACTCCATCAGAAATTGAAGCCTTAAATTTCCTCCAGGTGGGATGAGAAAAATGGGCAAATAGAAATTGAGGGAGGTTGTGGTGACATGCTAATTATTTGTCTGATCTTATTGCAAGAGATTTTTTATTTTGGGTGAGCTATAAGTGACCAGATTGGTATGATGATTGCTTCTCACTTTTCATGAGGGAAAAGCCTTATTGACAGTACTCCTGGGTTGTACTCCTGAGCACTTGATCTAATAGTTTTATTCAAGGGACAAACACTCTTCATATTTAAATGGGAAAATGAGCTAAGTTTGTCCTTCAAGTGGTAGGATAACTTTTAGGGTACAGAATGGAATTTGGTTTTCTACAGCATATCTCATATTTGCTGTATTCAAACGTGCTTGCAAGACCAACAATTACTGCAAACAAGCCCATTCACCGCTCCATGCTTGTAAATCCCTTGCACAAACTCTGATGTCCAAACTTGTCTGTCCCTGCCATCACCTTAATTTCAGCATTTAGATACTGCAGTATCTAGATACCTTAGTATCTGAATGTAGATACTGCATCCTTCTATCCATTGGTGTACTGCTGTATGTGCTAGTACAGGCAGATATGTTTATAAGCAAGACCATGTTAGAATCCTAGACCTGTATGGCTGGAAGTTCTCAAGGGTCTTCTTCCTGCTCCCAAGGATGGATGGCTGTGCCATGTGCAGCTTTTTGGGAGACTGGGAAGAAAGACTTGCCAGTGGTGAAATGTAACCTCTCTCTCTCTCTCTCTCTCTCTCTCTCTCTCTCTCTCTCTCTCTCTCTCTCTCTCTCTCTCTGCTGGTAGATGCTGTAACTCTGGACTCACTGGTGTCTGAGGCATTTGTTCACTTGTTTGTGGAGCTTGTGGGGCACTACTCTTTGCACATGAATGTCACCGAAAAGGGGGAGCGGGTATTCCAGCGGGAACCCTTTCGAAAATCCCACACCTCCCGCAGCGTGCGCCACTTCCTGGACCTCTTTATGGAAACACAGATGTTCGCAGGATTCATACAGGATCGAGAGCTCCGGAAGAGTGGGGTCAAAGGTGAGGCCTGCCATTCCATGCTGTGTACTAGTTCCCTGGTGCAGTGGCCACTTTTTATGTAAAGTAGAGGTAGGGAACACGCACACACACCCCTTTACCCTTGTGGCCTGTGGGCCAAATCCAGCCCATGACTGGTTTTTATTTGGCCCCTTCTTGCATGTCCAGATCTGGATCATGGGTTTATCCCCTACCCTCAAGCACTGGAAGAGCATGCTCACGGGGAGGGGAACAGAGATGACCGTATGCACTCAAGGACTGTGGATAGCTCCATGAGCTGGATCCTTTCCATTTGTTCCCCATCCTGGGCGCACCACAATGGTGTCTTTTCACCAACTAATTTTCAAATTTTATATTTGAATATTTTAAACCACTTAAATTAGTACAACTTAAATTGTACTAACTTTCAGTGTGGTCTGCAGGAGGGAAAAGGCTTCTCACCATTGATATGTACAGTGAGAGAGAATGAATAATGCATTCTCGGTGACCTTGGCGCTTGAGGGAACATAGCATAGTAGGCATCCTTGAACTGCTTTGTGTCTGTAGATTGTCTTA
The DNA here is from genome assembly GCA_003113815.1 of Sphenodon punctatus. NCBI lineage: Eukaryota > Metazoa > Chordata > Lepidosauria > Sphenodontia > Sphenodontidae > Sphenodon > Sphenodon punctatus. Next base: position 131,391 of record QEPC01013264.1, read on the forward strand.
GCCCCAGGACTAGGATTGATGTAGGAATTATTGCACACTGGGTATCTTTAGGCAAGCGTCTCCCCACCAATCACCCACCCGTGGTGCATGTTGCAGGGACAAATTGGTGCCGTATGCAGCCCTGCAACATGCCTGATGGATGGGTAATAGGTGGGGAGGCACTTGTCTAAAAACACCCTTTGAAGATGCTTTTGGCTTTTCAGTATTTTGATTTTTCCAGTAGAAACCATCTCTTATTAAGCACCATATTTTTCCCACCTAAATCAGACTTGTGGCACCTGAAACACTAACAAGACTTTCTTTTTTTGTTGCTGTTTTTAGAGCTGTAGACTAACACGGCTACTCTTCTGGAATTTGTACACACAAATCTGGTTTCCTTTGTGTCTGCTTTGCAATGTATGTGTGTGTAGCTTTATCAGGTGTCTTGTATGCATTGTGGCTACAAGATTGGGCTCAATAGAGTCAGATTTATTATTATTTTTTGTCACTGGTAACTTTGCTTGCTTTATTTCTTTGAATATTGCAGCTGGAGTGTTTAATGGTATTTTGCTTCCCTAGGCCTGTTTGAGGTTCGTGCTTTGGAGTATCTGGAAACCATTCCAGAGTCTGAGCCAAGTGGAATGAACAAAATCCTTCGCAGTCTAGGTAAATCTTCAGCATTGTTGTTTATCAGGATAATTGCTGAGCATGTATATAACTGCCTATGGAGCAGGCAGAATACAACCTGCTTCCTGCCTTGCTCAGGTGTTTGGGGAATCGGTGTGCCTGATTTTAATGGGCCATGTGTCCTTTGTTTACAAATGTGCTCTCTTCCAGTTGGCATTCTGTGCACAAGTTTAAATTTTTTGGCTAAAGTAAGTAGCAGTGGTCCCATCTCTGGAGAGGTCTTAAATGTAATTTGCCAATCCTGCATGGACTGGGAATAGTCTAGCCTCGGATCTTCTCATTTCAAATTAGTATTCTTTTGCCAAGCTGGTGTATGTGGCTCTGTGACTTAAACTGGTTTTAATAAAATATTTTCTGAGTCTTATTTTGTATGCATCTTTTCTCTGTAGGAAGCAAAATGAAGTTCCTTCAAAAGAAGTGAGAAGCCAGGTGTTGAAATACTGCTAATCATGGCTTTGCTCCCACCTGGCCACAAGGCAGAGCTGCAGTCCCTGGCTGTGTGCCAGGCATACTCGCTGGGATTCAGCCAAGTCCAGAGAAAGCGTCAAGCGCTGGAAGAAAGTACAACCAGTCTGAGAGGAATTCTTGAACTTCCTCTGGCTGGACTAACTGGAGTGCTGCCGAAAAAAGCTGGAACCAATGCAGCTGGCGCAGTCAGCACTGTGTGCACTCGTCTCTTGCTCCCCACCTAGAGTTTCTGCTTGCCCATAGAATGTCTCTTCAAAGAAGAACTTTTCATCTGTGTGAAGCATCAGACTCTGTGTTGCTGCTGTTTGGCCCAACTGAACCCTTTTTCCCCCTTAGGAAAAGATGTATGGGGTTAAAACTAACCCAAAGACTAAGCTGATACCTTCAAGGGGGCAAGAGTGCTGGTCAAACTGGTGCCAGGGATGGATTTCAACCAATATTGGTAGAGAAATTCTCTCTATTAGGGGCTGAAGAACTGGGAGTCTCCGATCTGTCTACAGGAGTTGTTAGCTCCTTTCAGCCCCTACCATTGGCTCTACTGGCAGCTTGTCATGTTCTTTGCTGGTTAGTCTGGGCTCAGTAATATCATCTCATTCAGTGTCATTTTGTCTTCATTAGTGTACAGCTTTATATTTTGCAAACCTCAAAAACAAAGTGGGAACATCTTGTTTCTGCTGTTCTGTTTTATACTGAGTCCAGTGCCTGCACGTGAACACAGGGAATATGCTTGTCTTTTATATACCTAATACAGACACTTCTCTGCTGTAAGGAGGGGTATGATTCCATAAAACGCAAGGGGGGTTGGGAGTAAAATGCCACTGTTTTGATGTAAAGGCCAGATTAATGCAATAAAATGGACTGGTTTGGTTTGATATTGAACCAATGCAAATGGCAGGCAAGAGTTCTCACGGCTGCATTTTGTTGTGAATGCCGAGTTGGATATTTCATAGAAGTAGGTTCATCTATTAAAAAACCAACACTTTTCTGCTCCTTTAGCACTGAGACTTGAAGGCTGCACATCAGTGAAATTTCTCTTCTTCCCATTTACAACACAGAGCTGTCTTCTGCTCTTGGGAAATGTAAATTCCTATTAGCATCTGTAGCGAGAGGGAAGATACAAGTGCAGTGTGCTACAGGCCCGTCCCTCAGTGGCTTGCACAGTTTACAATAGATGCCTACGTTTAGAACGTAATGAAAATGTTTGTGCCAGTTATTTATTCAAATGTAATGAACAATGATGATGTCCTCTTGGGTTAACCCAGTTAATCTTGCCTTAATCTTAGCCTCTGTGGACCTGTTGCAGTTAAGGTTGCTCTTGATGGAGCTTTGTACCATAAAGCAGATGTTTACATGTAAATGAAACCAACTGTGGCTGAGCACTGACTGTTGAATGGGCAGTGACTATAGGATAGGAGTGAAAGGTGGCCGAAACAAGGCAGCTTCCTTTGGAACTCAAAGTGCTGGGTGCTGGTGCACTGGGTAAATGCACTGGTTTTCTCTGCTAGCAGCAGCAATTTAGTCCTGGCTTGAACTAGTAAATCAATTTCTTTGGTTCTCTCAGTGGATGTTTGTCTAGGTCTCAAAGATGCTGTCTGCAGAGCAAGAGGTGTAGCTATGCCAAGAGAGACTGAGGAGCTGTAGCTCCAGAAGAGCTGGTTAAGGGAGGCCACACACAGTGGGAAGTTAATCTGTTTTGATTTTATCTAAGCTCAAGTGCTTAGTTTCAGAATGTGACAGCACTTAAATTTATGTTTAAAACAGTTGCACTTATTAGAAGAGCAGACAGCTAGTTGTTCTCTGGCCCTTTTGGGAAAAGGTCAGCTCAGTTTGAGGCCTGTGTTAAACTGTTTGTCTAGGACTGTTTGCTGCAGGGACGCTGACCACACATGGCCACGTCCTTGTGCACAAGCTGTGTGCCTCCATGGAATGACCTGACTGCTGTTCTCATGAGCACTCACTCCCCCTTTAGGCTCTGTGCCTGTCAGCTCTGATCTCTTCTGAATGTGGTACCTCTGTCTCTCTCAGCCTGACTTGCACATTCTGGATAAAGCCATATTCTCTATGGTGCCTGTATCATTCAGTCACAACACGTATAAAGCCAAAAACTCTGTATAGAACTGTTAAAGAACCAGGCTTCCTTAAGAGGGAGTGGAATAAAGTGAGCTGTTGTGTACACTTGAGTGTGTATTCTGTTTCTGTGTGTCCATGCCATGTTGCTATTGTGAACAATAACTGGCGTACCTCTGAAAGGCCCAGCTCTTGGAGTCATGGAAACACTGAATTATCTCAATGGGCTTGCAAGATGATGGCTGGTGTTTTTACAGCTCCTTATGTGTGCAGAGCATCCTGTTGCTGCATCTGAGATTCATGGTGTGTGAAAGGCCTTGGTTGTTGAAAGCACAGGAATCTCGGATTCGGTTTAAAAATCAGTCCTCAGAACAATGGTAAGAAGTTTTGGTCCAGGTGTTGGAGAGATGCATCACTCCCACTTAAATGATTTTATAAATAAATAAATAAATACCCCACCCCTCCTGCTCCAAGCAGCCTGGGGTGTACAATGTTAAAACACACAAAATCAATAAAACCAAAAAATACAATAAAAAGAGAAGCGCAAAACCCCCACCCTTCCCCATCTAACCCTACACCTCATCTCCCTCTCCAAAAGCCAGGCGGAACAGCCAGGAGGGAGGGGAGATCCCGGGCCTCCACCAGGAGGGAGTTTCAAAGCCTAGGTGTGGCCACTGAACACCCTCTCCATAGTAGCCCCCTGGGCCATATGGGGGACCTCGAGAAGGGTGCCCCCAGTTGACCATAGAGGCCGTTCTGAACTATCTGGATAGCCCAAGGTAGTTTATTTATTCAATTTGTATCCCGCCCCTCCTGCGAACAGCTCGGGGTGGCTAACAAGTTAGTTATAAAACAATTAAAAATTTAAACAATATAATAAAACAATCCATAAAAACACTACAATAAAATAGGCTGGGATAATAAATAAATAAATAAATAAATAAATAAGGGTGGGGGAAGATAAAACACCCCCACCCCACCCTCCTCCCCAAAGGCCTGGGTGAACAGCCAGGTCTTACAGATTTGCCGAAATGTCAAAAGGCTTGGGGCCAGGCGAGCTTCCTTGGGGAGGGAATTCCAGAGGCGCGGCCTGGCCACAGAGAATGCCCTCTCCATTGTGGCCCCCGCTTAGCACGGGGGACCTCCAAGAAGGCACCCCCACTGGACCGAAGGAGCCACTCTGGGGCACAGAGGGCAAGGCGGTCCGTGAGGTATGAGGGGCCCAGACCGTGAAGGGCCTTGTATATTAACACCAATACCTTGAACCTGGCTCGGCACGCTAT